>OMOT01053063.1:0-10073 GCA_900312575.1 Acanthochaenus luetkenii
CTTTCAGTAGAAGAGTCCATCTTAGAGCTTAGATTGCAGTGTCCAGAAATCTTTGTCTCACTTAAATTCATTTAACGTGACATTGATTCAGAGACTTATCACAGGAGCAGTTAAAAAAAACCAAAAAAAAACGTGTGTTGTTCCATTTAGTGCAAAGGTAGTCTTTCGGTGCATTTTGTCCTTTTGGGAACTAGCTGATCTTCTGGAGCAATTTGTCTTCTTTCAATCCAAACTGCACACTCACCGACATCTCTGCAATGAACCTTTCACAGGCCATCTTGGTCACCTGCTTGCAGTAGCGCAGGTCAATCTGACAAACGCTTCCACAGCGCTTGAAAAAGGTAAGGGAATGGTCTGTGACCCGATTACAAACTAAAGGGAAATAGGGAAATAGAGAAAAGCGAGAATCAATCATAAGCTTAACATTTAAAGTTCCCATGAAATGAACTCCCATTACTTCCTGGAAAACAGAGTATCTTTAATGGTGACCTCGTGCTGCGCCACTAGGCCTAAATACAAATTCCAACCACTAAAACCATCACATATTTTTTTTATAATCCGGGCCCTCTGCCCCTCAAATAAAACAGACTTTTTCCTCCCTGACTGATATTCCATTAGTTTACACTTTTAAATGATCCCTCACTGCATTATGTCCCGTTTCAACAGGAAATACATAAAATCAAAGAAGTAAAGCTGCCGTTTCATGGCGTTCCAAATGTGATCAAATGTAAAGACAAAGCAGATTACAGGAGCTATGCTTTGTAACAGTGATACAGGCTGCCATTAAAATGTGTCATTACAACTTTCACACTTGGCATATGAAGTAGAAAGTTAGTCCAACATGTGTCATGTAATGATTATGCAAATGTTTCTTGCACTCAGGTCTTCCTCCCTCTCCAGGTGTCTCAAATTAATTAATTACCTTAATTAGTTACCCGTTTGCACCTGTGGCAGCCCTGTAGGATCTCTGGAACAACTTTCTCTGTGCTATTTATGTTTTATGGTTATTTTGTGTGTGTGTATTCTTACAATTTGTACTGTTTTCCTATGTTTACATTTTGTTTTTATGTGACGCACGTTGCGTTTCCCTGTGTATGAAATATAATATATAATTATTATATTATTAATAATATATAAATTAAGTTTTACTTACTTTTTTAGGTTTTGTTTATCCTCACTAATTTGGTAGTTGAGGGCGAAGTTGGGTCTGACCGCCCATTGTGTGTTTGGCCCAGGTGCTTCCCCTTCCTTTTGTTCTGTTTGACCGGACCTCCTTGACCCTAAAGGTATTGTTTTTTTCTGTAATTTGGCATCATATTTTCCCCCTACTTTTCTGTAAAATAAATATTTACTTTATGTCTTAACTCAGGTTGGTACCTTTTCATATGTTGCTGACCTCGTGTGTTTTAGCTATGGATTAGCGAGGTTGTAACACCTACTACCTGGTCCACAAAAATCCCTAAACAGGTCCCAGGCAGGGCCACCCCTAGAAATTCCTGACCCCTGACAAGACACATCCAACATGGTACAGTATCACCTCACCTGTCTGAAGGTCCTTCCACCTTGGGGCCCCCTGAAAGCGTTTCCCCGTATCACCCCCCCATTACTGTCCCCCTGTTCACAGGAACAAAGTTGCCGCGAGGTCTCTCACCTGACAGGTTGATCTCTGTGAGAGAGTCCCTGGTCGTGGTCCCTGCTGCTGTCAGCAGGTTTACTGACTGGTCGTTGATATGGTTGCAGTAGCTCAGGTCCAGCCTGGACAGCGACGGCATCTGCCGACTGATGAGACGTAGAGACGTGTCGGTGATGTCCAGCCCCGCCAGCTGCAGGTCCACCACGTTCCGCAGCTTACAGCGGTTGTCAAGTTGACCTGAAGTCGGTCAGACGGACAACATATTCAAAACCTCTTCAACCGCATCAGCCCTGATGAACGCTTAATATACAAATGATCTATTCACCTGCTTAGCAATCTATTAATCCCATCTGAAATGAATCAGGGCCATGTGGAGGTGAGGGGCTCCAATATTCTTAATTCATCTGTACTTGTATTTTTAAAGTCACTCTGTAAAAAATGTGGTCTCAACTGCAAGGAAATTCTGACAGTGATGCAAATGTAATCCTACTTTTAGCAGTAAGATTAGGACTGATGCATAAAGGTCTTGAGAATACTCTCCACTTCTAAATTATTTAACCGCTCGAGAGATCCCCTAACTCAGTTAGGAGTTGCCAGCAGATCGCAGAGGATTGGCCGCTTCAGGTGAGAATTCTTCTGCATACTGTAGTTTGAGACCAAATTTAGCACACCGTTTCATTTGTATACATACAAAGTGCCTTGCAGTACAATGCTTATTGTTTTTTATTGTTTTTTAAAATGGTGTGGGAGTGGGAATCAAACCCCCAAGCCTGTCAGTGTTAGTGCCTTGCTCGGCCCATTGAGCTACCTGGTCTGTTGTCTGTAGGGGGCGAGAGGAGATCCCTCATCTGGGCATCTTTGAGTCCCTCCACCCATTGGACATCCAGGGTGCGTAGTAGAGGGCAGCTAGAGGTGCAGAGGGCAGATACAGCCACCCAGGAACACCCCGATAGCTTTAACACTCGCAGACCTGAAATCCAAAACAGCACTGTAAAGACTGATATATTATGTAGAAGAAAAAAACACAACACTGACAAAACAGTTTTCTTTGCTAACACAGATCCATATTTATTGTGAATAGATGTTAATGATTAATCGTGGATCGATTAATCGCAGTTAAGAATTTTATCGATCAAGCATATTTGAACCGACAATGTAGGCTATGTGCTATTTCTCAAAACTTTCTGAGGGACATACCCCCACCTCTGGATGTAAATCCCACAGACTGGTGGAAAGGGAATGTAGGAAGGTTGGCAAAGTTGGCGCGACAATATTTCTGCATCCCGGGAACATCGGAGTGCGTGTTTTCAGAAACTGGACTTACTTACTGTCAACAGGCTGCGCACTCGACTCACCCCTGACCGCATAGATATGCGCTTATTCTTAAATAAAAAAAAGTAGATTAGGGTCCGTTGTCGGGAGTCTGGATTTTCTTTTTCAAGTCGCTATAGGCCTCAGCTGTTGGTTGGCCTTTTTCATTTATGGAAAAATGTGTTATACTTAGTCTGTAGGGCTGTTCGATATGACGATAAATATCGTGGGATGATAGAAAAATGTCTACTGTTAATATTTTCCTCTATCGTTTTTATTATTATTTTACGTCATTCCCGACCCCGCTTTGCGTTCTCTACACGTGGACTGGAATAACAAGCAAACACTGAGCAGCGTGACACCGAATGAAACTGATTCCTTGCACTATTTTCAAAGGCAATTCAGATTCCTTTTCAATTTCTGATTGTTGGTTTACTTTGACTTATTAATTAATATATAGTTGTTTGTCTCTTTTTGTCGTTTCTCTTCTGATGCACTATTGTAACTGAAACATCCCTAACCGAATAGATATTGAATCAAATCAATTCAGGAAATCAGTGGCAATACCCAGCCCTAGAGGTGTGTGGTTATTTTGTATAGACAAAGTATTCAAAAAATGTACTGAAAACGTACTATATTGTTATATATATAATTATTGTGATATTACATTTCCCCTATCGTGATAGAATATTTTGTCCATATCGCACAGCCCTATTAGTCTGCATGTTTTGCCTCATGTTTAGTGTTTAAGTCCTCCAATTAGCCCTATAAATTCTGTAGAAATATTATGGTTCATCTTTTGAATCTAGCTTGGTTGATTACATTTTGAGTAGGCCTAAAGACAGCGGGAGCAGCAATTTTACGAGCCACAGCATTATTCCTTTATTGTATCATAATATTTGATCTATTATTCAAATACATATTGGGTTTCATAATTCTGTTTTGTTGTGCTACACGCATTTTGTATTTTCATGTCAAAAGCTGTTTTTTATTATAAAAGACGATCGAATAAGGGAATTGCTTAAAATTTCCATCCCTAATAGATAAGCACCTGACACACATACCTGGCAATCTGTTAATAAGCCAGCTTAGTTGTTTCTTGGAAATGTTGGTCCAGCTGAGGTCCAGGGAGACTGGCTGTCTGCGGATAATGCCGCTGAGCATGAGTGGAGTGATGGAGGTGCAGCGGTTCAGATCAATCTTTGTCCAAAGTCTCTTATCACAGCACCTGGCCACCAAACAGACAGTTTGTCATGTATGTTATGCGTATTCTGTCCTCATGTAAGTGCTAGTGTCAGCATTATTCTTCTATTTTTCATATTGTGTTTTACACAGTTGATGTTGAACATTAATTATTGAAGGTTCTCTGTGCAGAACAAGCTCAAAAAAATAAAGACACACTCTTATTATTACCTCACATTGATGTGGAAGAATGAGCACTTTCTATACTGGCATTTTCATTTTCCAAAATGTCTGGTGTTCACCATCAGTACAAAAAATGTAAACAACTTGTGTGCTGTGCATTTACCATCTGTTCCAAGTCATGCAAACTCTCATGCAGACACACAGCTCCTTGTGCGCGAGATAGCCAAAGACCTTCATCCAGACCTCGCGCTGCATACTGTGGGTTTTCCCATCTTTTAGAGGCAGTCTGTCGGGGGGAGGGCTTATCGGAGGGGGCCGAATGACATGACGCTCCATTTGGATGCACTTGGGTGGGGAGCGTGGGGGCACTGGCCGGGTGGTCGGGGTGCTCCTGTTGAAGCCCAGAGGAGTGATCTGACTCGGGTAGAAGTGGCGCAGTTCCCAGGGGGTTCCGTTCATCTCTTTGGTCCTGAGGTGGGGCCTCTGATCCCCCAGTTCACCGCCGTTGTGGAACAACCTCTTGGGTTCCTCGTTCTCGCTTTCCGGCTCCACCTTGAGGGGTTGGCGGTTCTCGTTGGCCAGGCAGTCCTCCGTCTTCTGGATTTCCTGGTTAAGTGCTTTGCTCAGCTCTCTGCTAAGCTCCCTGTTGGGTAAACGGCGTTTACGGCGAGCTTTGGGACGCAGACCTTTTTCCTGGGTCTCACTCCCGCCCTCGCTGCTGGGGCCAGCCTGCGGAGAGCTGCAATGAGACTGGTCACTGTCTGCAACAGGCGTTTTGATGGCAGGACTTAAAAGTTCATTCTTGGAGTCCTTGTCATCCGCTTCTTCCTCAGCCTCTCCCAAGTGCCCTCTCCTCTCTACACCACTCCGGAAGAGAGACTCCCTGTCCTCTTCATATTCCTCCTCCTCCTCCTCCTCTTCGTCGTCCTCTTCTGTCTTGATTTGGTGCAGAAGTTTGGGAAAGAAAGGATCGTCTGACTTTTCCTGTGGGAAAAGATGGTATGAGTATGACAATTCTCCAACTGTATGTACACCTGTGCAAGTGGAAATAGCTCTCAACACGTCTGAAGGTGTTACAATATGACAATGCCGTCACTGTGTAAAAGATAGGTGTAACATGTACCCTCTTCCTCACGCCCAGATCCTCTTCCTCGTCATCATCAAAAAGCTTCCTCTTCTTTCTTAGTTTGTCCTCAGGCCTGGGCCTGGGCAAGCTGCTGGGGGAAAGCAGCGGTGGCTGTCGGTGGAGAGACTCCTCAGGTCTGTACCTGGGCGTCTCCTCTCTATCAGGTCTCCGCTTGGCCGTAGACGGAACGTCACCCTCCTCCTTCACAGACTTCTGTTCCCTCAGCAAGGAGCCGGGGAGGTTGGAGGCGTACTTGAACCCTGGACCCCTTTTTTGCTTACATACCAAAAGGGACAAAAATAGAGCAAGACAACTTTATACCTTTAGCCTATGTCAACTAGGAAAGCCAACTCTGATACAAGGGTACCTAAGGTTTGATAAAGTAAACACTGCACCTCTGTGCCCAAAACACTGCTACATAGTAAACTGTTTCCTGCCTCTGCGACAAAGAGTACAGAATCATGTGACTCATAAACTAGAAAGTAAACAGGAAGTGGCAAGCTGACAAATTGTTTGATGAAATACACACACAAAAAGAAAGCAACTATGTATCTGAGTAATTGCCAAACATGTAGATTTTAGCAAATCTGATATTAGACCACCAAACCTGCTGGTGTGCTATTTTCAGAGTGAAAATACTTTAACAAAGAAATGCAAATCCAATACACGTTTATTAAGCTGTTACATAATCTAAATCCTATGACTCACACTTATTTTGGTACTCACTTTTCCAGTTTTCCCAGCATGGTTGCACTTAGGACATTCCCAACAGTTAGGGAGTTCATCATTTACTACTCCTGAGGCATCGCTCACCTGATAAATCAGCAAGAAAATGACAGACTTCAGAGAAGAAGAAGAACTGGCTTAATGGAGTCATATGTACAGTTTCTTTACCACGGACAATGATGAAAAGGGAAGTGAAAGTGACAGTTGTGCATGTTTCTGTTTGTCAGTTTACCCTCAACCACACTTAATGTGCAGACTATTGCTTCATGCATTATTTAGAAAAGGGAAGTAAAATTAAAGACCCACTCAGAACCCACTTCAAATCCTTCAGTACCCACTTCAAAATGGCAGCATCTACTGCTGCATCACAAATATACAATTATGAAGAACAAAATTCCAACAATAATGTAATGTACATGTGTGCTGCAAAACACTACACAGTGCATGTCTAAAAAAAAACTGGTTTGACCAAGCCTATGCTAGCAATGACTTGCAGCGTTTTTGGCAGAATAGTTACTAACAGGGTGTGTGCTGCTTTACATTATGATCTGCAATTAGTTCATGCAATGTCTTTAACACTGCAACTACTAAGGCTGACTTTGCATCATGCGATTTCATTGACACACATCCTGCCTAGGCAATACAATTAATTAAACATTTGCAATTTGGTGGATGTTTTTATCCTAAGTGCATATACTCTTATGCATGTGTGGTCCCAGTGAGAGTCAAATCCCCAAACTGTGGCAGTGTTAGTGCAATACTCGAATGAAGGGAAAGTGATGAATTGGTTCAGTGTTGTATAAACAGGAAGTCAGCAACAGCTCCTTCTCAAATTGCCTTTCACGGCTACAGTCCAACCCTGAGTCATCCACGTTAAGTTAAAATGACCTGGCACACTACCTCAACACATGAGTCACCATGTGAATGACCCGAGTTGGCTTCACTCCCCCTAGCTTGGCCCTCCTTACCTTAAGGCAGTTGGGATGAACAATCTCATTGCAGATGGAGCACTCCATAAGCATGAAGTTGAACTTGTCCTCCTCTTCCTCTAGTGTGTCCTCCTTCCCTGCCTCTTTACATACCACACACACCGCCGTGTGGGGCAGAACTGGCTGCAAGAATCAAAAACACACAGGTAAGCCACACATGACATAAATGAGCCCTGTTTTAATCAGTTACGTTTCCTTTTTCATACGAGAAATTGTGACAGTGCACCTGGGTATTCAGTGGACTCGTCGCTAAAATACTGGCACCCTTCCTGTTCTTCGGAGTTCCCACACTCACTTGGACATCAAATTCAATGACTTTCAAGCTCATTTGTTACAATTCAAGGACTCAAAATTGGCATGTTTAGGGCATTATATTGGGTGAACATTAGACAGAGGCCTCATGATTTCCCCAGGTCAAGAACTCATGGTGAAATCAATCATTTTAAAACTATTATACCAACACAAATATCCATCACAGGGATTTTCACAAGTGTTGCTCCTAGGACAGAGAGAGGTGAGACCTGAGGCATATTGATTAATTGATGGTGCTATATTTTATGTACTTTCAAGGCCATCCATTCATTTTCAAAAACTTTAAAGGCCTTATTTTTCTCAAATCCACAAACTTTCAAGCCCATGGGAACCCTGGTTCTTGTTTACAACTTTTTACTCTCAATACTCTCATCCTGTTTGAATGACAAATGTTTTTGCCCTGTATTAAGACAGGACAGGGCAGTAACTGTGAACTCTGCTTAACCTTATGAACATTTGTAATCTCTTGTAATGCCAACATGGTTGACTCACCGCAATGCACTGTCTCATGATGCAGGACTGCTTCATGCGCCCTGGCCCTCCAAACTTCTTCATGTCCTTGCAGAAGTGACACTCTCCACACTCCGTCCGAAGGCACGCCTCACACTTTCGGCAGCGCGTTCTCCTACGCCTGGCACCAGACGAGCTGCGATTTGACGGCAGCTTGACAGACGCTGAAGTCCCCGTCTTGGGCTTTGGCCGGTTGGCTGCCCGCTGCTGTAGGAGAGACAACAAGTGTGGCAACATGTAAAGCAATGCAGGCCAGAAAGGTTAGAGACATCCTGTCACCGGAGGGAAACAGGTTTGATACCGGCAACAACAAATGCATCCATCACTATCAATGGGTCCTAGGGCAAGATAATGAACCTCAGGGTGCCACTCCTGGATGACCCCTGTGCGCTGACTTCTCAGGTGAAATGTATATATGTACTCTATGTGTGTGTGTCTCAGAGGGATAAATACACAAAACTAATTCCAAACGACACTGGTTGTAACATGGCAATTAAACTCTCCTGAAGCCAAAAATAAATAAATCACAGCGTCTTAGACATATTGCTCCTCAAAATAAACCTTCACCGATGCTGGTCACTGAATCACCAACACAACAATCAACTTTGGATCATTGACAATATAGCCACAGAAGTAAAAAATTTCTAATTTATTTCAATTCTCTTCACTGCTAACATGCAGAGACTGAATAAGAACACCATGACAATAAGACAT
Source organism: Acanthochaenus luetkenii (assembly GCA_900312575.1). Lineage (NCBI taxonomy): Eukaryota > Metazoa > Chordata > Actinopteri > Beryciformes > Stephanoberycidae > Acanthochaenus > Acanthochaenus luetkenii. Next base: position 8,687 of record OMOT01053063.1, read on the forward strand.
ATCACAAGCTATTACTGCGATTCTTGCTGCAGAGAGGATGGTTACCGTGGCAACACATTTGCCTTGTTTGTGGGAACTGTTTGAAGAGGGGAATGTGGGGGGGGGGGCTTACCGAAGAGGTTATGATTGAGTGTGAGGCTGTGAGCATTGTAATGCAATGTAATGTATTCTTATTCTCCTACTACAGAGAACAGACAGCCCTGCACTCCACGCTGAAATAAAAGATGAATGTAGTTCCTTGATCCAAAATACCAGTTTTATTTAAATATTACGAAACATGACCAAATAGTTAAATGGCATTCCAAGTGAATGACTATTCTCTTTTTCGCAAAACCACGCTGTAGCACTGCAGACAGGCCCTGCAGAAAAAAATAAGAAAACAAGATGGAAATACATTCCAGGCCAAATGAAAATCTAGACTAATTGTTTTTGAGTCACAGGACGTGGAGAGAGAGAGAAACCAGACCTGAATTTGTTGACTTTGACAAAGAACTATCTCAGTCCATAATGTGTTATCTTCTGCTCCTCAGCTATGACGTCTCATCTCACTCCAATACTGGAAGAATGACGCAATTCATAATTTAAATGACAAATGACATTATGAAGTAGGGGTGGGAATAGGTAGTGATGTCACAATTCGATTCTTAGGGTCACGATTCGATTTCAGAAAGATTTTCGATTATTTATGATTATCGATGTGATTTTCAATGACTTATCCACCATTTGACTACAGTAACCCATTAAATACACCCCAAGCGCAAAATGATGGCACCATGATTAAAAAACACTGATGTACATAAAACATTTAAAAGCCTTCATGGCTTACCTAGCAGGGTCTGCTTCTGTTCCAGGGCATGACTCGTTGGTGGTGCTGCGATGAAAGAAGCTAGTGATGCGCCTGGCTCTACCGATCAGTCGAGCTACTGAGGGCAACTACAAGGCTCGCTGGCAGGCGAGGTTGGGGGTGTGTGCGTAACACCTCATATGTAGAAAGTTCCCCAGCTGCGCAGCAACGGACATGTTTAGCTCACCAGCCAAATGTCTGGTAGATGAAAAATTCTATGTACAGTACCAGCTTAAACCATTTTTTTCATGATTAAAAATGCTTTAAAATGTTTAAACTTGTCTATAGACACTTTCTATTGCATTATATATGTGTACTTATATACGCAGATAATTGGGGGCGGCAGTAGCTCAGGAGGTACAGTTCCCGCCCCGCAACCGCAAGGTCGGCGGCTCGAGTCCAGCTCCTCCCAGGGATAAATCTGTCGTAGCGTCCTTGAGCAAGACACCTAACCCCAATAGCTCCCCGGGCGCTGTACTGTACATGGCAGCCCTCTGCTCCGGCCCCCCTAGCATGTGTGTGTGTGTGCAATCTCTTGTGTGT
>OMOT01053065.1:0-10334 GCA_900312575.1 Acanthochaenus luetkenii
GCGTAGCGCACAGTTCCCCAGTCAGGCTGCGGCAGGCTGTCCACACGGATACCTGGAGTGACATGCGGCGATGTCCCGAGGAATAAGCCCACGCGTGAACTCTTGCGGATCCTTGTGGATTCTGTCAGCGGTCCTATGTGCGGCGAACGTGTTCGACGTGGACGCGTACAGCTGTCATGAAGTGCGCACCGCGTTTCAGCTGCGGCAGATCGGGCCGCTGCACCGCGTACCGGAGACACCTGGCACAGGTGAGTGAGTGAAACGCAAAGATAACGGGCTAAACGACGCGTTAAAAGGGGCAAGTTCACGACTTGCTATAGTTCTAGTTTAAAACAAAAACAGAAACAATATTTTATTTGCTGCAATTAAGAAACACGGCGATTAATGATCGTGGCCGTTGCTCCTAACAGCAGGCTGCGCTCCTGTCAAGAGCGCACGTGGTTCGGCGCGCACCGAGAGGAGCTCAAGTGACAGCCGCAAGAATTCGAAATGGCTGAGCGATGGAGAACGAACAGATATTATATTCTGACCGGGTGTCAATCACTTTATCTGTCCTCTTAGTCACGTTAAAGACACTTCTGAGAAGCTATGAGCGTGCAATATCCAAGCGTGCGTTGTGGTGTGTGTGTAGTATGTATCTGTATAATTTGTTATTGTGTGTAGTTATGTTACTTGTTGTGATACTTTTTTTTTTTACCATCTAATGAAGACATACATACAAACAACATAAGAAGTTGCCTAATCTGAAACCATTTGAATCCAGGTGAAGTTTGTCTCTCGCTATGTAAACTTTAAAACGTGTCCACCATTGTAGAATCTACTTGTGAAATATCACATGTGTAAGATATACAACATATTAAGGCCTGGTCTGATCTGGCCGGCTAAAATCCACAGAGCTTCTCGGTTCTTCAAAGATCCGCTGTTTCACACGCCAACCAGCTGCTTACCATACAAGCAGGCTGTGTGGAGAGATTCAATAATTATTTTGCTCATTTCTTTTGGCAGAGAAGCCGCCCAGCACTGCTGAGACAGGGTTTCTGGGCTAGAACAAGCCAGCGTGAGAGGGAGCTCTCAGTGTGGCTCGATCTCTGTGGATTCATAGGGGCTACAGTGTTGTGTAAGAAGGACCGATTCATCTGCAATCTGCAGGTCCCTTCCAACGAGTCGGCCGCCACCTTCATGGTCAACGGTGGTAGCCATGTGTGTGTAGATACGGTGGGTGGCCCTTGAGCCTACATCAAGTGTAGTTGAGCTCAGGGGCCACATGTTACACCGGTTGATTGTTATGCAGGCTAATTACAGCAGGCCTATATAGAGCGTAGGCACTTCGACACGGGTCCCAAATTATTCTCGTCTTATTGTCCGAGTGATGTCAGTCTGAAAACGGCTTCAGATGCCCTGTAGGTTTTGTGGTATGTGATTTAGTCCTGCACTCCGAGGAAAAGTTATATTGTGGGGATAAACATTGGTTCCAAATCTGTTTTGGAGGCAAAACACATCTTGGAGTCGGGTTAGGCTTCAGTTCAACTATGCCCGTTTTTGCTATAAAGTTATTCTGCACGCACAGTAAAGCCCTTTTCCTCACTTGGGCTAATGATGTCATGTTCGCTCTCTGCAGTTCTGTTTCTACTCATCTCGTTTACTTTTGAACATAACACATTTGACTATTCAGTGGATATTATCTATCGTTACTAGAACCAGTTAGGTATCTCAACTCTTAGTTCTCAGATTCTCAAGGGTGATCAGGACTGCAGCACAATCTTCTCAATGATTAATTACTTGCGCAATCCCTTATCAGTCTAACATGTTCATTCTTTGACACGATTGCTTCAGACTTCTTGTATCCCCCCTCAGACCAGCTCACTCGTCGCACATATTCAGATGCATATGACGCATATAAGTAGATATGTGGACACAGACCAAAATCACTGCCGCATTACTGTCATTTGTTGGTAGCAGCTTGCGTATCACCATGTCTGAGTCCGCATGCCGTCACAGGGGGAAGAGCAACAGATAGCTGAGTGGGAAACATACCTAGGAGTGCATCGAAACCACTTGATATGTTTGTTTGGTGGGATGTCGCCACTAGCAACGGGGCATTCCAATTCCGTTGCGAGCGGTAGTGTAGGGTAAGCTCTGCGAGACAACGGAAGGCCCTTGGTCTTGTGAGGATGTCAGCAGTCTGAATGGAAGCGGCGTGACACGCTTTTTGCAGTCTGCGGCAAGTAGGCGGGAGCTAGGCCACGTACCAGTGTCCGGGTCCTCGCTTGCAGCTGTCGCGGAGCATTTTACCTGACAGTGAGCGAAAAGAGACGCACGTACGGTGTGAAGGACATGCGGCGGTATGTCTAATGATAGAGTTGGGGTCTGCTTCCACGCGTGCGCCTCTGACCTTCGCAGTGCATCCAAAGAGCCACTTCTCAACTCATTTCACCCTCTTTCGCTTTCTGAGAGACGCTTTCTAGTAATGTAGTAGTAGAAGAAAGAAAAAAAAAAACCCCGGCGCTTATACGATCCTTTTGTTTTACGAAGTGTGGTGAGCTTTGTTGCGGTGCTGTTTACACTCCACCACATCTCTGCTGCCCCCTCCTTTCACAGCTAGTCAAACATCGCTGTAGCTTCGACAGTATATTTGGGCGAATGTGTTTTTTATTTTGGAGTTATCCAGGAGAGGTTGCTTTGGGTCAGGCACAGTCTGTCTTCAAAGCGCTGACCAAAGGATCCGGGGGTTAGAGTGGGAGATTTGGTGTATATGTGTGTGTGTGTGTGTGTGCGTACTCCATAATGCTACTCTGCTTCAAGCTCTCAGATCAAATGCCAACCAAAGCAACTCTTGAAATTTGAAGTGGCAAAACTTCAGCCCTTTTCACAGCCTGATGTTTGTTTTAGGATACAGTGCTGTGTTTCATTCATGTGTGGTGAACTGATTTCGCACCAAGCACCAGGAGTGTGGCAACGGGGGAAACTCAAGAGCCTGCCAATTGGATACGGGGATTCTAAATGGAAAGAACGATACTTTTTACGGCACGCACACTTTTATGCAACAATGCTTTCTTTTATGATCCTAATAATTGAACTGGTTATTTAGTGAAGGTACAAGTAGTGACGGTGCCTCGTGATTCTCAAAAGTAACCCCATGTTGTTTCAGATATCGTATACTGGTGCTACAATATGATTACTGTACAATTACGTATTAGGTTATTTCATTGCATCTACATTAACAGCAGCAGGTCCATTTGACAAAGCAGGTGAATCCACGATGTAGCTGAAAACTCCTTTGGAGCAAATGTACAGCAAATGGCTTCACTGTAAGTGCTTGCTGCAAAGCGATGTTAATGAGGGACCCTTAAAAGACCGTGTGGTATCTTACCAGTATGAACCTGAATTTGAAGATCTGTGTGATTACTTTTTTTTCCGGTAAAACATTCACTTTTAATTGCTTTTAGTAATCAACATAACATGAAACCCTCTGGAACAGCCAATTCTGACTGGGCAGTACACTGGCGGGAAATAGTGGTGTTGCACGGGACGTGATGCGTTTTACCTAACATCCGGGTACTATGTTAGTAGACGCCAATGCTAACAACCATTTGCCACCATGGACGAATGTGCTCAAGTGAGCTCTGCTGCAACGGTATTATATAAGGTACATAAATTATGTAAAAAGAAATAATGTTGTTGCCGTTCCGCTTGTTTTCACACACTGATCCAGCTGGACACAGCAGCACATGCTTGTTTGTTGTCTAACGTCATTAAAAGTACAACGGCAGTAAAATCAGTTGCAAATTCAGAGTGCCAAGTTATCACATATAGCTTTAATTATTTCAGACCAAAATACTTGCTCGCCAGACACTTAATGTGTGCTCGTTCGGCCACAATTAATAAAGAGTGGGTTTATCCCACTGCCAGATTCAGCGTCAGGGGAACTTAGATAATTAGTGACATGGAGTTGCTTATCCTGTGATTATTTTTAAATGTTATTACCACTTCAGTACTGTGGAACACAGCCAAACAGTCCATATTGAGATTGCGAGGCGGTGCTGATGTAGCCCTTTGGAGATACATCAATTAGAAGGCAGACAGCGAGCCATGCTGTTCATAAATACACCCGCGCTACAGTTGGCTCTTTGGATAATGTCCTCAGATAAATATGATTACCCCAATGTACAGCTCAGATCAAACTATCTGGTGGAGCATGGCTGATCAGTTCAAGGTCTGATTTCATGCATGCAACATACAAAACACCCTCCTTTGATCCGTTTTCAGAGTGATGTAACATGCAGTAGATATGCTATGCAAATGCCACACTGTGCTCTGACTTACTGAGTCATTAACAGCTATTTTAGAGTGAGAGAGAAAGTGTCTTATATATTTGAATACAAAGGCAAGCAGGGTCATGTGTTAATAGCAAGGGAATGGGAACACAGCATGTTATCACATGTCGCCACATCCTTAACCAGTTACAGCATCAAAAGCTTTGGCAAGCTCTCAAAGCTCAACAATGTTCTTTGATTGGCTGTAGTTATTTTGGTTCCCTTTTTAACTTGGCCTGTCTCACAGAGAGAGCATACAGTACACATGGTGTACACCTCCTACTCCATACACAATACAGAGCTTTTTAGAGAGCATCCCTTTTTTCTGGACCATCTCACAACCTCTTACTTCAACCCCACGATGTAAAATTCACATAGCGGCATTGTAGTCGTTTGTTTTATAACTAAACGCATGAAAGGAACAAAACACATGAAAGAGATGCAGGGTAATCTTTCAACATCACTTCACTTTTGGACATTAGTGTTAAAAGAATAGTAATAATAGTCAAAGTCCTCAGTGGGTTACCGGACACAGATTATTGGATTGCCTAGCCCCTTGGACGCTCTTTCTCCAATCCACCCCGATCACCGCAGCTTTACCAGTGTCGTCTCAGTCTGAAGCCGCTTACTATGTCTGAGTCTGTCTCTACTCAAGATCGCTTATTGGATTTCAGTCTCAGTCTATCTTGTGTTTCAGTTAATTGTGTGCTACCTTACTCTGCTGGCTTGCTACTCTGGTAGAGACAGATGCAATTGTATGAGCTTAGTAGACTGCCAAGTATATCATCTAGCTCTCAAATAATATGACCATCTAAGATGCAGAGCAAAGATGATGTTCTGGCATTCTATGAATAGACATATAAGAGAGCAGACCTGGTTTCTGAGGAAGAGTGGTCAACAGATATTCTTGGAGGGTAACAGAGTTGCGCTTATGGTCAGATTGCTGTCTGGACCATGACTGTGCCAGTCTGTGGCTAAACCCCCTCCCTGTTTTAATTATATCTGTCCATCAGCCTCCTATACCTCCTCTCTTTAAGCCCCCTCTCTCCAACCCCTGCCCTCTGGCATGGCTTTGGACCCCATGCCAATCAGTGTGGGCAGTTCCAGCTTCGGTTCTGGAAAAGCTAAACATTCCAGTTGTGATTCAAGGTCGTCCAAAAATGCAGGTATGTGGCAAAGACCCTTTGATACGTGTTTTCATTCAACACGGTCCATCCCAAGCACAGAAAATCAATATAGAGTAAATATCCTGTAGGTTCAGTGGATGGGACAACTTCAAAGGGAAACAGGCTTCCTGAGGCAGGAGAGGGGTTAGTGGAGAAATATCTTAGAGAACCAACTCAACGGCATTAATTGCCTGCTTTCTAACAAAGTTATTCCTGTTCTCAGAAAAATATCAAAACAGCAGCATCAGGAAACCACAAGCCTCCCAGTCATCAACACATTTCAAATTAAAAGAACATTTCCATTCCCATATTTAGGACATGTGAGCTGCATATGAATCAATGTGTGTGTGTATGTGTGTGTGTACATAACATGACCTCCTCACCTCACCTCTCTTGCCACTATACTGCTGTTGATAATGGCAGGTTAGTTGGCAGGGCAATTTTACTATGTTAGAATTTCCTCACTCAGGACTTTTGACTTGCGCAATGAAGAGCACTGAGGTGTAGTTGAAGGGATTGTGACCAACAAGTCAAGACCCCTGAATAGAGCCATGGTTTTAATATGGCAAATTACTCCAGAGGTATGTGTCACCTGAGGGCGATTAAGGGAATTAGGATCCAGATTTGACATCTAGTCTAGAGAGCCAAGTGTGTGAATGTTTAGCCAGGCAGAACAACTAGCATACACACTGGGCACTAATTAGGAAGGACCTGTAGAATGAAGTCTGAGGATTAGACTTGTTCTTTAGGTGACATCATTTTCTTTTTTTCATTTAACTTTTATTCAACCAGGAAGTCTCATTGAGATTAAAAACTACTTTTCAAGAGAGACAGCTATTCAGTCTGGAGTAAAACATTGCATCTCAAAAAAATGTACACTCCTCAGTTACATTATCTTGTTTGAGACTTTTAAAATCACCCAGAGGTATGAGATGAACTAAATTCAGCTCTTCCTATAGATTATACCATGGTCACGGTGCACAATAGGACAAAGCTGTTTTCCACAGTTCTGTACGAGCCATGGGAACATTATAGATTTTCTTGGACATTAAAGGAAAAATAATATTTGTTCCTGAAATAAAAGCCAAGCTTTATCCTAAGCTTCCTGACCAAGTTGTCAATGTGTACTTTAAAAGAGAGCCTGTCATCCAACCAAATACCAAGTACTTGTACGAGGTCACCCTTTCAATAGATTTATCCTTGGATGTTAAAATGTTGAGCTCATGAAGTGGCTCAGAACGGGTTCTTGTAAAAATAAAAATAAAAATCGGAGCATTTAAAACCAGTTTCAAGCTGCACAGAGCAGCCAGTATCGATTGAAATGCAGCCTGAAGCTCTTGAACCACAGTGGAGGCCTCTGTGTTGACAACAGTGTCATCCGCATAGAGATGTATTTTTGCCCGAGTGGCCTTTCCCAAATCATTAATGAATATGGAAAATAGAATAAGTACCAAAATAGAGCCTTTGGGGAACACCTTTAATAATCTCCAGAGACCCAGATTTGTGGCCATCAGCATAGACACATTGTGTTTGATCTACCAGATAGTTTCTAAACCAGCCAACAGTCACAGAACTGAAGCCAATATTCACTAGTCTGTTTAGCAGCAATTAGTGGTCAACTGAGTCAAATGCCTTAGAAAGATCAATAAATATAGCAGCACAATGCCGTTCCTTTTTGTCAAGGGCTTTAATTATATCATCGGTCACACTCATAGCACATAATAGTGCTGTGGCCAGATCTAAAACCAGACTGAGATGCACTTGAAGTGTTATTTTCAAGCAGAAATTGCTCTTCCTGCAAATGTATTTGTGTTTCCAAGATCTTTGCCAGAATTGACAGTTTGGAGATGGGTCTGAGGAGTTTCCACCTTTAAGTAAGGGGAGAACATATGCTGCTTTCCAGATTTTAGGTTTCAAGTTGGTTGAGAGACTCAAATTAAAAACATGAGCAATGGGCTCTGCAATGATCCAGATGATCAGGACCTGCAGACTTTATGGTGTCAATGTATTTCAGAGCTTTGCAGACCTGAGCAACAGAAATGGGCATACAATCAAATAAATATGATGTTGCTCAACATCAGTTTTACCTTATGGAACATGAACTCAGCAGAGTTAATGTTATTCTGTATCCTGTGACGTGGAAACCTAACTGGAACACATGTGTAACTCACAAACAAGGCAGGCATGAATTAATATATATGGCCTACATTTTAGACTTACATTACTCTTGAAGTCCTTGGAAGACTGCTACTCTGAGTCCCCGATACTTAATTTAGTTTATGACTTTTATTTTACCTTCGGACAGGAACCACTGAAACTCAGTCCAGTCTAAATAAATCTATAACATTTTAAAAGATGAAAACAACAGGCTCAGCAATTTGTTCACTGTGGCACAGATAATTCCAATCAATGTTCTGGAATATTCGTGACACAGTCAACCTGCCCTGACTGCTGCAGTGGCTTTAACAGCCAAAGTCTTTCTGAGTATCACTTACTCCATGCAACTACTCGCAAGGGACGGAGAAGCCATGCAGGCTGGATTCCTTTGTGAGACCCTGGATATTAGTTTCATATCAGAGATAACACACAAAGGAGAGAAAGAGCCAGCCAATGTAGAGAACAGGGTCAGGGACAGAAGGAGAGAGGATAGTTATACCAAATATAGTGAAGTGGGAACCCTGTATCACAGAAAAGTATTCATATATCACGCTTTATCCAAAAACCAAAGAGTATCTGATGCTTTGGTTGACATTACCATGTGGCCTATACATGCGATATATGCATTTAGAATCATTGTTATTGTAGGATGTTTAAACCTGTGAATTTCCAAAGAGAAAGAGATCCCCAGTCATAACCCAACGATGAAACATTTAAAGACCATCTTGCAAAAATGATATTGTGGTGTGTAAAATAAACTCAGAGCAGAGATGGAAAAAGAGTATGCAGGCATCTAAATTGTTAAATACTCCAGCATTGTGTTTTTGATCAAACTTGTCATATGAAATTTTTTCCATGATACATTGTCAGAACTGAATCAAGGGAGCCTTGAGCTGGTAAGGAAGAGAGAGAGAGAGACTGTACGATACAGAACAAAACATGGAGGAAAGAACAGACAAAGGAACAGACATAGAGTGGGCTGGATACAGAGATAATGGGCTACAATGGTCAGGACAACCAGTCATGACTTCACTCGTCTGGCTCTGGGATGGGAACAAATGGAGCCTCACTGGGTAATTAAGAGACACCCAGGCCTCACTAGGATATGCCAGGCAAATGGAAGAGAGGGGGCAGAAAGGGAAAGAGGGATTCAGAATGCAACCCTATTGTGTTTCATGGATGGATTTGGACAGGGAGGCACTGGTCTTGCGGTCTGTCCTAAGGCCATGCTTTAGGCTCTGGTTACAACACCTGCCTCCAGTCACCCCCTTCCACCCCTTCCCCCTCTAAAATGAGTTATCATATCAGACTTCTGCATTATGTGACCCCCTTTTCAAAGGAGTGTCCTTCTGCATGTGAAAGAGGGCTAAGAAATGCGTGTGTGTGTGTGTGTGCGTGTGTGTGAGAGCGAAAGAGAGACGGGACAATTTTAATAACCCATGCTAATTGTGGCCAGCCTCAGTGATGTCATGACATTGTTTATATATGTAGCGATAGTGAGAAGCGGGTGACAGGGTGGACTCAATTCGGGAACCATGCTGATGTAATTGGGGCTGATTGAGCTCCACTTTGGATCATATTAGTTGGAATTAGATCATTGCCGTGATGTGGTTGTTATGAAATCTGGTATTATGGCAAGTGACCGTCCAGTTCCAGAGGTGATTTGATTTGATCTGAAGTCTCTACATGACTCACAGGGACAACAAGTGTGTATGTGCTTACACGTGTGTATGAAAGAGAGAGAATTGGCATGTCTGCATTGTAAAAGCAAGTGCATGCATGCGTGTTTGTCAGTTTGTGTGTGTATATGGCACATGCGTACATGTCTTGACGACGCATTGTCAATGTGTGCAAATATATGAGCCAAATATATTTATACTTTTACTAGCGGCAGTATTTATAGCGGGAAACATGGATGAATTCTTGTTGGTCTACTTTCTCACCCTCCCACGGTGCCTCTCTCTGTCTCCCTATGGATTTATGGCCAGTCTATGTGCATGCTCAGGACACTGTTCATGTGCACTACAAAAGGTTTGCAGTATATATATGTCCCTCCCTATCCCCTTGAGTATAGCTCTATAATTCCTAATCCATACTGAATATAATATATTCATATCACAGGATTGTATTATTTCCATTGATGGGATGTTATTCATCTCAATCGTGCTAATGAAGATCCCTCTGTACTTTCTCCCATTTTCTGTGAAATATGTGTTGCCACTGAACTGAACCTGGTATAGTTTGAATAAACAGCTTAAGACATCTGTGTCCATTTCTCCTTTGTTTCCCCAGATGTGGACCTGTTGGTGTGTAAGCACCAGGGTCCGTCCTGCTGCACCCGGAAGATGGAGGAGAGCTACCAGTTTGCTGTGAAGCGGGAAACCCTCCAGAACGTTCGCTCCTATAGTTTTGAGCTCAAGTACCTCATCTCTGGCCACGCTGACGCCTTCCAGGGTAAGGACTGGCTGGGGATAGATGGCCTGGACAAGGAGACCAGGACCATCTAGCTAGTAAATACCTACTAGTGTGTAGGACCAATATTGACACCACAATGGTAGCTGCTGCAGAGTATTTCATTTGAAAACTCGACCCAACTTCTTGGTGACCTGTAACTGAACTTATACCTCTATTTGAATCTAAACGCACCAAAGATCGTTTGCAAACAACGTTTATTTGTCCGTTGATTTTTACTCTCAAT
>OMOT01053068.1:0-11222 GCA_900312575.1 Acanthochaenus luetkenii
CCTCCCGCCCAGCCCCCCAGCCACCCTCCCGTCCGGCCTGATTATGTGTTAAATCCGCCCGTGTGTCGGGATGGATGTGGAAAGAATGCACGCCGCAGCGAGCGGAGCGGGGCTGCGGAGACCCGGGGAGAGCAGCCTGGAGATAGCACCCCATTAGAGTGATAAAGGAGGCAGAGGGAGAGAGCAGCCGACAGGACCAACATGCAGGCTCCGCCGCTGATGAATGCCAGGTGGAACGGGTCAAGCGCGATAAAGGAAACAGTTTATTTTTTTATTTTTACAAAAAACCATTGCTTTCCTTAAACAGTTCGCCGTGGCCGCTGCCGCTCTGATAGGGAAATGTCTTTATAAATATCAACTATAAACACAGCGTCTGGTAAGACGGGAAGCCTGTCGTCTGCGGTTTATGTGAGGATGTTTTTCCCCCCGGTGTCGTTTCCTCTATCTGCTTGATTTTGACATCCAGTGCTGAGCTGGCCTAGATGCATAGCTGTGAAAAACCCTACCGCATTTTCTCCCCCCAACTTGTTGTTTGATCAGTTCTTTTACACTGCAACTCAATGTTAATACTGCCATAAACATTCTCTGTCAGCAGTTCCAAAATGTCCCGTGTCTAGCTACATATTCATACAACCATGAAATGCTATTTAAAAATCCCACTCTGGATTTATGTTTTGGGGGTTTTGCTTTCACACGAGTAGGACCATGACCACGCGTTATGACTGGAGAAGGATGTCAATAGCTCTCACAGAGCTTATTTCTAATGCATTAATGTAGCCTAAAGGGTGCGTGTGTTGCTCTGATTACATGTGACTTATGGTCTTGCCTCAATAAATAGTAGGCCTGCGTGCAGACATCCATCAAGCTCTGTTTACTGGCACTCTATGCACGCCGAACTATAGCAGCATCTCTTTTGTGGACTAAAGCCTGTAGTATTTTCCACTGCAATGTAGGAGGCAGTATATCTCGTGAGTAATGCACGCGATGCAGGCGGACCTGGGCAAAATCGTGGCTGAATATATTTCTAATACAAAAAAAAAACTAAAGGACTGCTCAATAATTTTCTTTATCTTGCAGGTGATGTGGATGCTAATGTTTTGGACAAATCAAGTACAGCTTAAAGGAATACGTGATTGATCGATTTAGCTCACTACAGTGCTTGCTAACGTTTTAGCATACTGTGTATCTTTATAGTTTGGTACAAGCTACCTTTGCATCATCTAAACTGTCAGCAGGATGAAAAAATTGCTTTTTTGCCAAAATGTTAATTATGGCAAATAATTATTATGGTTTATTGTTTTATCTATTCAAATACTTAACCATATTCAAACATGTTTTGCCTGGGTCTGATCACAGGAGTAACACAGGAAGCAGCAGGTGTTTCTAGAATTCCGCACCATCTAACATAGCCTGCTGCACAGCTCTAAATCCTCCTTTTTCTTTCAATAAAGGAAGAGAAGCTGAACAGCTGGGTTTTTGCCCGCAGACATGTTAATCTTCCACCTAAGAGAGGCGAGGCGCCTACCCAGCTCCTGGAGACAGTGGCAGAACACACAAAGAAGAGGAAAGAACTGAGGCCCTGCTGGAGATCCCTTCACGGGACAGAGATAGAGTTTCAGTGTCAACCCCCTCCAAACAAGCTCATTTCAGACACCTACACCTCCTGTGGGCTTCAGATGAAGGGGAAGCTAGAACATGGCTACAGTGTGGAGGAGAGGGGGGGAAAGCCCATGGAACGTCCGTTTTAAATGGTTCAAGAATCTGATGTCATATTGCACTGGATTCTTCCTCCGCCCCACGCATACTTGGAATGGCTCTGTCTGGCTGGTGCTACACTCCACACATACAGACTACCGCCCCATTAATTGAGGTACCTGTGCTTAGCGGGAGATAAGTAGCTTCCCATGAAAAACAAAGAGAAGATCAGCATTCCTTACACTGTGTTGGAGGGCATGCGGCTTTGCCCTCTAAGCAGGGAAACCCCTAAGGAAGTGCCTGCTTGGTTGTACTGAGCAAAGATCTAAGCCAGCTACGTATGAACTTATACAAAAATTATAGCTAATGCTAATGCTATGGAGCTATAACTAATGCTACGGCCAGTCAGGTACTTTCTACGTTTACCCTAAAAGTAGGCCAATTTGGAATTTAACAGTTAACAAATAATTGGGCCTAAGTCAAACTTTTTTCCTTCTTTTTAATATTTCTAAATGAGTCAATTGAACTTGCATTAATTAAACCAGTAGGGCAATATAATATCTCTGCAATATAAGTGAAAATACCACCACTTGACAATCAGGTGTTTGTTTGCTTCAACTGGTTATCCTCACTTTCGCCTTGCTCCCCATTATCACAATGTCTAAACTCAAGATCCAGAGAAAAGCCAGGGTCATCAACGAATCAGTGCATCCGAGTAAAATAAGCAAAAATATTTTCTTTATTTTCCTCTTTCAGCTTGCTGGCATGGATTTAGAGGTGGAAAATGAAGGGCATTTTAAGATTAAATCCATTACATCAGAGCATTAATAGACTCTCGCTCTGCCTGAGAAGGAAGTGTATCTTGTATCTGCACTAAGTATGTCTTCTTCCTAAGGGGCCCCCACTTCTTTAATTTATCATGCGGCGTGAGCTTTCTGAAATGGATTCTCAGTGACATGGAAAATGTCCCTGTCTAATCGTCTTTTGTTTAGTTCATTTAACTCACATGGCAACGGGAAAGGGGGCTCTTAAGGCCAGCCAGGCTACCTTAAATGGAGGAGGTGGTCAGCTCTGAAAAGAGCTCTGCTAAAAAGACTCTGCAGAAGAGACGAGACTCTGCTTTCGGGGGATAAAAGCAGAGGGTCCAAAGGTCTGACCGATCCTAAAGCCCCCCGCAGCCCGAGCGAAATCAGCACTGAAAATGTCCCCAGTCAGCAACTAAGCATTATCTCTGAATTGTGCCAATGCCTACCAACCCTCCTGACCCAGCCACCACCCCCTCATCGCAATCCCCCTGGTCCCACTGCTGTGACAGAAAGGCATGGAACAATGTCAAACCAGCCAGTAGCTCAGGAGGTAGATTGCCCGCCCAGCAACCGCAAGGTTGAAGGTTCGAGTCCAGCCCTTCCTTGGGAAAAAGAATCAGCCGTAGTGTCCTTCGTTGGCGCCTTGCATGGCCTCTGATTGTTGTATATCGATGCCAAAATAGTCTAGAAAGAAGTCCTTGCTCTTTGACTGATGGACTAACACCAAAACCGATGTTTACTGTTGATGCTTTAGATAGACTTGCTTTTTTATTGCAAAATATATACAGTATATACTTACGATTCTGCCAGGGTAATAACTCAGCGTAGACCCTCATGGTCTTCCTCACAAGCTATTACTATATTCCTCTACGCAATGCTTTTACTCCATCTAACCCCTTGTTATGAGAAAAGAGAGCTTATTCTGCTTCTCATTAGTAGTGACCAAACCATAGTTCTTTCCTCCGAGGATGCAAAGAACACAGAATGTTTGAAATCATGATTTGGCGATCTATAATAAACAGCATTAATATTAGTTCAGATCCAATGTCCCCTTTGAATATACACTACCACTTCCAAATGAGAAATAATAAAAGCAAATATAAAAAGCTTCCCAGGATACAAAGACGACTCGCTTCAGCTGGTGCCAGGCGTGCTTTCCGTGGGATCCGACTGCCCTTGTCAACATGTCAAATTAAATACAAATGCTTAATTTTCCATGCAAAAAAAAAAAGAAACTTCACTGGGAGGCTCATTTCCATAGTCGGTTGGCTCGTTAAATATTTGTCTCAAAGTCATATTCATAAATTGAACCGCACTGATTCATATGCTTAGCTCAAACGTGGAGCAAATGCAAAGAAACAAAAGTCCTGTCGTGATAAATGATTTGCGCCGACTGGTTTTCAATTTTATATATATCATATAGAGATAAAGGTGGATCAAAAACGGGGCTAAAACACACAATCTAAGCATACATTACTGTGCCTGAAAAGGGCAACAGACTGCCAGTGTGTGTCTGGTCACTGGTAATAGGTTCGTCTCTCCCCTCTCTTGATAAGCTGCGGGAACCGATTCATGCATATATGAATATAAAGCAGTTGATGGCAAAGCTTAATCCACTCAACAGTTGTAGGGGCACACACCTAGTTCAGCATCAGAAACAAATCGAATAGTGTTATTTTACAAATACCAACTACCCTATGCTTAATGTTACTTCAAGTCAACGGGGAAAAGAACCCATGAGAGCTATCAGTCATCGGTAAACAGGTCTTGGGATCTGACCTACCAGTCCAAATCTAAGGCCCTACGTTACGTCGCATGAATGGACAGAATGCAAGTAAACATTCCTCATTCTTACGCAAACAAAGGCATATGGTGAGATGTGTTGGTAAGAGACTTTGTTAACCACCAAAAAAAGGGGACCTTTTGTGACTTTGTGTCAGATAGCGTTATTTCCTAGGCGACACTGTGGCCCATATTTGGCTATGCATAAGGTCAGTGAATATTAACTTCATTTACACATGGCTGCAGACGAGCACGGCCCCACAATGGAGGCCTGCCTGTTGTGCTTAGTAACGCGAGCGCCCCGGCTGACAGGACACTGTCAAGACGGGAAGATGGATGATCGCAGCAGTTGACCCCTGATCGCCAGAAGAGTCACCTCTCCGGCCCCCTCTCTCTGCATGACAAAAGAGCCTTCCCCGTGGTGCGGCGGCCCTCATCTCTACTTGCACAGGTTCGGACATCTCCATCGATCCCGCTTCCCTACCTCTCGCAATTCTACGCTTTGTCCTTTTTAGCTATCCAAACGGCGGCACAGATGTCTTTTTTGTAATTGCTCGCCTGCTGACTGGTTGAGAGGGATGTGATCAGACAGGCGAACTCCGTGTCAGAAGACAATGTCTTTGGTGTTTAGTGCTGTGTCCCTGTGGCATGAGGGTGAAAGTGATATGTGACTGGGCCCGGGGTCTCGCCACCTTAAGAGGCAGCAGGGAGGGCCCTGTTGTCAGTGGAGCCGCTCCTCTGGGAGGCTTCAGACCGCTGCCTCTGTACTTCAATCTTCCTTTAAGAGGAAAATCAATAACTTGTTATATAACTTCACCATTTTTTCCCACTTACATCCAGAGCAGGGAGAGCAGGACTTAAAATGGGCTTAGGATGGCTCTGTAGCAGGAAAACCTGCCATTTCTTCCCAAAGACAAGAGTGCTCCGTCTGCTACACAGTAGGTATACACCAATAGGTACATAATTCAGGGAGGAAGAATGCATGTGTTTGTGTGTTTATATTTGTTTGTTTTTTATCAATTTGATATCAAACATTTTAGTTCGCTTTTTTTCCAATCACCCAAATGATACACACATCTTAGCCGGTCTCTTGTATAGAGTCTGTATACTATCTATCTCCAAACCCTCCTCAAAGTGATCCATTTTAAGACAAGAGGAAACTGTCAACCATATTGGTAGTACCGGTAAGTATCCTGAGCATAGAATACCACATCTGGCTGCTACCTGCCAGGCCAAACAACAAGGAGGAAAAGCCCTGGGCTGTGGAAGAATGCTACTATTCACGGGAAGCAGACACTGGCAGTGCAGACAAGCTACCATCCATCACCAAATTATTTCAATCTTGAGTGATTTAGGTCCATTTTGGTCTCCTGTGGATTCTGTGTGCACCCGTCATTTGCATAATTAAGCTCTGGAGCAGTTGTCAAAGACAAGCCATTTGGTGTATTAAATTCACACCTTATCAATCAAGGGAGCGTCAAGATGCACAAGGACCTCCTGACTCTTGGCTTCCTGGCTTAATTTGAAATGCTAAGTGCAGCCTTTCCTGCGCCTGGGCTGCCCGGGCCGCCTGGTGGCTTCCATACACCTTGGCTGTTGTGGTCAGACCCCGACCGCTAAGCCCAATCCCCCGGGGGCTCGATCATCAATCAGTCTCCGACTAACTTCTGTCCAGTTCCCTGACAGTCAAGATGGATGGCGCCAGCGTCTACAGGATGCTGTATCCTCTCATTCGCTCTCTTGTTAGCATGTACCGATAGCAGTAAGATAAGGCGTGTTTTATCCGTTTACCCGAGATATAGGCTTCTCCCTTCTGGGCGTAAAAAAACCCCCCAAAAAACAAGTTAGGGTCAACAGTTAATCATTTCTCAGGCAGTAGTTACTTAGTACCACAATGATGCGATGTGTCAAAATTGGACAACATACATTCCCGGGATTGGGCGAAACAAAGACACCAATGTCCGTCCACAAGGGCCCTCTCTCTCCAAACGACTCAGAGGCTCCATTGCAGTGAGTAGCCACCGCTAAACAGGACCGGCGAATGAATGGACGCTATTTTAACACCACGCAGCGCCTGGCTAAAATGAACCCTGTGCAGGCTGCGGGGACACTTCAACTGGCCTTTTTCAACACCCATTACACCGAGACCGCTGAACGGGGCGGAGAGAGAAGAAGAAGAGTGACATTTTACTGCCACAGATTGCCACACAAAGAGTTAAAGAGAGACAGAGACGGGAGAGGGAGAGGGGCGAGAGACAAGCGGCCCCTCTTCGCCGACGGTGATGAATGAGTGGATCACAACACGTTTTGGAGGAGGCCTTTGCATCCACACAGAGGGGGCTCCTCAAATGACATGACTGACAGCTCAACGCGCTTGCGCCACCTGCACCCACCCCTCCCCCCGCTTAATATTTCGCTAGGCGGCCATGTTGTAATCGTAGGATACTGCAGATACTGAAAATAGGACAGTTAAGGACCGTCTTTTAGTGCAGCATCAGGACGAGGTCGCCGTCAGAGAAATCAACGCAACCGAAAGAAGCTGTACGTTTACAGAGCCAAGAAAAGCAAGTCGGGGGTCTAAAAGGCAGGATCTCACATTTTCTATCGGTCACAGCTACTTGGACTTATTGCGCTGGTATTCAGCCGATAGAAATAGTTTGAATAGCTTTTTGATTTGTTCTGGGGAAACTACTGAATGGACAATTTAATGTCAGTAGAGCTGCTAGAAGAACTGCTGATGGTGCACCGTGATTCTCATTTTATTTAGATTAACTACCCCTTAATACAAAGGCCTCTCATGCCTCAGTGGAGATAAAACTCATAAAGGTGCAGTGTCAAGACTGGAAATTGATCCACATACACACTAAGGATCCTTTTTCCCCCCCAGACATTGCATTATAATGCTGTACAACTACCTATATCTACAGGTATTTGCTTTAGTTGACAATTGAATGGATTAATTAATACGGAGAGGCAACGGTCTTCTGAGAACACTGAAGGCTTTGAACACAAGACATAATAAGAAAAGGAGTAGGTAGTTAAATTACTTTGAAGGGCCTATTGCCTATTATGTTGCATTGTTTTCCCGGTGGAAATAGATCATGGGCTTTTTTTTCACCTGAGGGCAAAACTGTGTCTTCCGTCTATGCATACTAAAATAACAAGAGCAATAAAAAGGAACTCTGTGGGGTTGAATCAGCCATAACCTCTTAACATTAAGACATAGCGTAACTTGAGGCAGGCTGTGTTCCTCTAAATTACATGGTCTTGTATATTTCATTAACACACCTCCCTCAGCGGGATCCCTAATGGATGACAGCATGGCATAAAAGCTTGTCTGCCAGGGTCACTAATTTGTTCTTAGACGCATTCCGTTCAGTTATTACTGGTTGGTGCTCCTCCTAAGCTGCTTAGATTGTGGTTGCCCACAAAAAAGCTGGGCTGACAAGGCAGGGCACTTGAGGTCTGTGACCTGAGTCGCCCCCCTTTTAATCCACGGTGATTTTTATCTTTCAAGTCAGGTGGCCACTGAAAGTAATCCTCTCAGCAATTAGAGTGACAGAAAACATTTTATTGTTAATTGCTGCGGCACGATCCTGCAGACACAAAAATCCGAATCCACCGAGGCTGTAATTGCGCTTCCCGTTAGGCTCCATAAATATCCCGGGGCCTAAATGCCACAGTTATGGCGGCCATTTGTTTTCCGTCTCCGTCAGGGTCATTTGGCCGGGGCGTAGAGATACCGAAAGATTGTCTGGACTTCCTCTAGACCCGCGTATTCTGCGAGTGATTGTCTTGGCTTGTCGCCAATAAGAGAGAAGGGCTCGAGATGAGGAGCACCGAGCTAAACTGAAGAGTAAATCATTGTTTAATCCCAGTGTCAACAGAATCATGGCTATAAATTAAGAGGCTGATAATCAAACAATTAACATGGATTCCAATTATTACACTGAGGATGTCTGGCCTCAATACTTTATCCGTCTTTACTGCTGTCAAATCAGTTGGTTTAATCCCATTTGCCAACAAAACTATTCAGCTTTGCCTAAATTGTCATTTACCTGCTTTGCATAATCACATCACAAATACTCCCCAGTGTATTGCTTGTTTTTCTTGGCCTGCCTTTTGTTGTATGAAATTCAGGATGATTTATAAAAGTTAATTCAACAGGAAAATGTTAAGGGCTAAATTGAATTACCAAGAGAATCAAATGTTACACTATGACATGATCAAAATTGGTGTTTTGTGATGAAGGCGAATAAAAGCAACCACTCACGTTCACACGCATCTCCCTTCTGATGAAATCCTGCTTTGCATATACATTTCCCAATGGGCACCAGCCATTCCCCTTCGGCACTGCAGTGCATCTTGGGAGAGTTATCGGCCTCCCCCTCGGCGTCGCTTACGCACGTGCCCTCGACCTCGACCAGCGAAGAGAACTCTGATCCCGTCACCGTGTCCGGGAACGTGGCCAGGTTCTCGATGATAGACCAACATTTCTTGTAGTAAACTTTGACAGAGACCAGGGCGATACACGCCCCCACGTCCTGGAAGGCCAGGTAAAAGCCCCGCCTGGACAGAGGGCCAATTATGCGCACTTCTGTGTTCAGCTTCATCTTCCTCTCGCCCAGGTCGCCCTGGGTGAAGCTTTCATCCGCCGCGATCGTGTCAATTTTCACGTACTGGTTCTCTCTTAAATTCCTGCCGACCTCCGAATCGGTTTCCTGGTAATACAAGTTGAACGTCTCCTTGCAAGTCCCCACCACACCGGGTAGACTGTTACAATCCCTCAAGGTGAACTTCAGCTCCACAAAAATCCTCTGGGCATCGCCCTTCTCGATCCAGTTAGTCCGAAGCCAGTTGTTCTGATTGGGCTCCATGACCTGGCAAACCTGGTATGTGCGAATGGGGGTGTAGTTTTCATCCAACCCGCTGATCTCTTCCCACTGAAAGAAAAAGACATTTGGTAAGTGGATCCAGTCCATTATGGAACAACGTCAGTCTCTTGGGATCAAATGAACGTCGTCAAAATGAGACGGACATAAAGTTGTCCAATGATTAGCTAAACTAGAGGTAATTACAGGGTAATGAATGTGACAAAAGGTGTATAACTGTGACATGAAGAATAATCCATGAGGAAAAATGTGTGCAATTCTACTGATTTCATGTAGCGCCGCGTGCAAAATCTAAATCTGAGAATGAAGGCAGATTATAAAAATGTGACGCAACTAACGTTAACCATTAACGTTAGTTGCATTTTAATTTAAAAAAACAAAAAAACATACATAAACCTTGATTATGCTGAATTGATCCGCTTTGATACACGTAATTTATTATTTATTATAGTGTGAACAGACTCAAAGCCTATTTTAATTACACAAGCAAGTTGGCCTAAAGCTATAGGGCTTAGTAGTTGAAACAGCCTTTCACTTACTTTCTCTATTACTCTCGTAAATTAGACAAAAACCGTCTGTGTGAATTGAGTAATATACTGCAAGGCAACTCGGCGAGTCTACATGTATATTTCACGCCCACCCCAAATACTAGTGTTGGTCACTCCTCCACGTGCCAGTGGACTTACCCCGTTGGGAGGATAGGAGATCCACTCCAGTTCTGTCTGCTGTGCCTTGGAGTCCAGCAGTGTCACTGGTGACAGGGAACGAAGAGGCAGGTGGTTAAATCTCACCGGGCGCTACAGGGCTGGGCATCACCGATAGGCCACACAGCTATAGCGCATAAACCCGCGGCCTCGTTTCTACCGGCTTTATTGCATATTTGGCTTCGTCTGCTACAAAGCTAAACGTGCAATAAAGCCAACGTGCTACAAGGGGGCCGTGGTCCGGGCGTCTGCCGGTTCACGTTACAGGCAAACATAACCGTTAACACAGTCCACGAGGAAGGAACACAGGCACACAGCACAGACACACACCACAATATGTTGTTATATGCTGTATATATATATATATATATGTATATATGTATGAGGGAACTCGTTACGCGTAGGGTTTAGGTGCATTGTAAAGTAGTTCTTATGGGTTTCTCTTGTGCGTGGCGACGCGGTCCGGCCGGTGTTTCTGTTGCGTTAAGGTCAAAAGGAGCACCTGCCTGCCGCCCGGCGCACACGGGCGGTTACACCGAGGGAACACGTGAAGCTCAAATCTAACTGTTTCTGCAGCCGTCGTCTGTGGCGGAGGGGCGTCTCTCGTCGACCCGGAGGCGTCAAGCGTAGCGGCATTTTGATCACATAGAAGTGATCGATAAGCTATATTGAACACACGACACCCCGCCGAGAAGAGGGGGCATCTTATTGGACCCGGTCTGATGTGGAGGTACAAGTAGACCAAATATACGAGGAGAAACATGTTGTTGTTGTTGTTGTTGTTACAATTCAGAGCAGCAATTAGATCCGGTCCGCGCCGGGCTGTTCATCAAAATCATTGATTTTTACGCAAACGATCCCCGTGATTTCACGAATTTAACTATCGATTACAAGCGCGTCAGTTTGAACGTGCCAATGTTCCGCGTTCACGGCCACATCAGAGCGAGCCGACACCTGACACCGAACACCGGACCGGGTCACTCCGGTCGATCCGCTGGCATTTACCCCGTTACACTCGTGAGAGGTTGCACATCTATAAGCAGCCGGCTACTTGGCATGGCAGCGTATTTGCAACATAATTAATAATAATAATAATTAATAATAATTGTTAAAATAACACGACTCCGTATTGTACTGCGGTTTCGTCGCCGTGCGTAAAACACCGCGAGGTGTCCGCCGTCAGCCCCGTAAACCGGCTTCCCGGGACGGAGGCGCTTCCCGGGACGGAGGCGCGTTTCCGTTCAATAAAATACAGATCCATGTTTTAAAAGATTTGTTAAAAAATATTGGAGAAAAAAACTTTTGACAGTAATTAAGAGAATTAATCCCCCAAATGTCTCTTT
>OMOT01053073.1:0-10548 GCA_900312575.1 Acanthochaenus luetkenii
CTTTTGCTTCTTAAGACTTTGCCAAAACTGTGGTTCATTGAATGATTTAGGACCTGTGAGACAATAAACTGATAATGTAGAAAACAAAATGTATTTTTCGAATGTAGTTTCATGCAAGGATAGAGATCTGGTGGCTCATTAGAGGTCGTTAGATGGGGCTCGTAATAGTTTCATGAGTTTCAAACGTCATTAGCCACGTGATTTGTGTAGAATTGCGATGGCCAACACACGGAGGGTGCAGAGCAAATGCCCTCTATCCGCTTTCTCTCGCTGCTGTAATTGTAACGTTTTTTCTTATCTTTACGTACATTTAATACGTACCTTACGTGTGTGTGTGTGAAGAATGCTGATGAGATATTAAATAACCAGTAGCCAATTGAATAAGCTACACTTTTGGGTTTATATATTTGTAAATCTGACTCTAAAGGAGTCAGTGCCTCACCAACCATGAACCTCACCGCACGTCACTGGCTTTATGTATGTATCGCCTCACAGCACGAAGGTCCTGGGTTCAAATCTCGCCTGGCCCTTTCTGTGTGGAGTTTGCATGTTCTCCCCATATTCGCGTGGGCTTCCTCCGGGTGCTCCGGTTTCTTCCCAGAGTCAAAGACATGCAAATACATGCGCTTGTGTGGTGTAGTATATGATGAGATGTACTATGTGCATACGATGCATGCAATGTAAAGCCCTTTGAGACATGCTTGTATAAAAGGGCTATATAAATAAAACATGATTGAGTAATTGATCGCTGACATGCTTATAAATGCAAACCCATGTAATGAGGTCTAACCTCTTAAATGTAAGAGCTAGCTGTCTGAGAAAACAGAGGGAAAAGGGGTGTTTGTATGATTTCCCGTTTCCATGTTAGAGCATGGATCAAACATCGCCACTGGGTCCATAGAGAACAGCACAATCAAAGGTTGTATACTGGAAGCCAGTTTCCAAGCCTAAGCAATGCATCTGCTTGCTTGGATGTATAAGAGAAGATTGTCAGCAAAGCCCATATTGGAGGCAACAACACACCACAAATACATCAGAAATTCATTTAAAAGGCAATGAACATACTGGATCCAATGAAATTACCCAATACAATTACGTCTTATGTCTTTTTACCCCAAGTACTTCTCACATAGCCAAACCCATCATTTACTCTCTAATACTGTGAGGCTACACAAAGGTAAAGTGGTCCAGAGGGAGGTTTGGATGCAGAAAGAAACAAACTACTTCACAACCCAATATAATGTAATTACTTGCCTGAATGCATAACCAAAGTTAATCAATATAGTCATTTAGAAGGATAAAATAAAAACCATTAAAGTTTGGCAGAGGTTTGGGTTGTGTAGTTACCTCGCCATGATGGCGAGATATCTTCAATAGTTTCTCCGTTGATTAAAACTTGATAATCTAAAACAGGGTTTATTTCTCTCCCCATTGACTTACATTGCAATGAGAAACTGGTCTCAAAGTCACACTTTTAGCACACAAACGAATGAGTACAAAGCGGATTCTGCCAATGTATAAAACATTTTTACATAAAAATGACAACTTTGTGTTGATTTTACTATTTTAATTAGGAAGAAGATCCGGTAGGTAGCTTCCGAGACCGAATCGCCGCGTTTGTTATTGGTTCAGGAGTGGGTGTGGACATTTGAACCAATCAGGTCATTTCTTACACACGCAATAACAAACACGGTGATTCGGTCTCGGATCTGCTTACTAATTAAAATAGTAAAATTAGTTGACCAGAAAATGCAGAATCAGGTTTTGTTATTTTATACATTGGCAGAATCCGCTTTGTTTGCGTTTGTTTGTGTGCTAAACGTGTGACTTTGAGACTTGTTTCTCCGTGTAATTTAAGTCTATGGGGAGAGAAATCAACATTGTTTTGAATGATAAAGTTTTAATCAACGGAGTAACTATTGAAGATGTCTCACCAATATTTGGAGTTACTTCATTGCAGGGTAACTACACAACCCAAACCTCTACCAAACTTCAACGATGCTTTAAATACATTGTAAACAACATGATGCATGACGTTATCTTATATTCTTATGATTATGGTATAATTCCCCGCACTTGCCACAGTGTCAAACCCATGAGAAGATTTGAAAAGGAGGGCAGAAGAATAGGTCACGCAGCTCTCTGGCCCCTTAATAGTCTTATCTCAGCTAATTACATTTCTAAAAAACAAGGCGGTGCATGATCCCTCAGCACAAGAGTCATCTGCAGGTCATCTGGGCCCCCCACCCCGTCTGTCACAAGGTGGCTCTGGCCAAGACAACAGTCAGCCGCACCCTCTATGCATTTTAAATCAGCATCAGTGCAATTTAGCCCCGCTTTGTTTCTCTCCATGCTCCAGATGGCCATGTTAAGTTATGCCAGGGCAGGTGCCCGTGACCCCAGATGTGACATGGGTACTTTCTTGATGGTTTAAAATTGATCAGGCAGTGTGATACGAGTGCTGGCAATAG
Organism: Acanthochaenus luetkenii; assembly: GCA_900312575.1. Taxonomy (NCBI): domain Eukaryota; kingdom Metazoa; phylum Chordata; class Actinopteri; order Beryciformes; family Stephanoberycidae; genus Acanthochaenus; species Acanthochaenus luetkenii. The sequence goes on from OMOT01053073.1 coordinate 2,472, forward strand.
GGATAGCTAGTATAAAAAAGACAAGCTTTACTGAGCTGTTAATAAGGCCATTTGATTTACACGGCGTCTGGGCTTGGCAGCCATATGAGGCCCAGCACATTGAAGGACCTCAGTGGGACACTCATTCACAGAGTGTGTGATCACAATGACAAGGGCCTGGTCATGATACATTCCACTCAAACATGTATTACAGTCTTTGGGGGGGATATACTACCTGCTGTGAATTAATGAATAAGATATTTTTCTTATTTTTTTTCATTGCCCCATGGCCTGTTGGTGCTGCTTAGGACTGTGTAATAAGGCTGCGATAGGGAATCACTTCACATCATATTCACTATTCACAAAGTAGTCTGTAAACAGATTGAAATGTACAAATAAAATTGCATTGTGGAACAAAGTAATACAGTTAGGCAGACCATTTCTATAGCACATCATTGGTTTAATAGGGAAGAGAAAATGAACTAATTCTTGCCATTTGAAACTGGAACATTATTTGGCCATCTCGATTTTGGGTATAGTCAGATATTCCTGTTTCTTGTAGATGGTAAATCTATTTGATGGTAAAAGCTTTTTTTTGTGGAACTTTCTGAATCCAGAACTCAAAACAAGTCTGGTGAAAACATTACAATTGTAAAAAAAAAACAACGAAAACATGTTTTAGAGAAGCAAAATTGATGTGAAACTAGGTTTTGGCAGTCGGACACTGTCAGTCTTAATTTGAGGAAAAACAAGTCTTCAATCAAATAAATTACTACAGTTACTATAAAAGCCAGCAACAGTGTTTCAACAAGGACTGGCATGATGCAATGGAAGTTTGTGCCTGTAATACCCGAATGAAATCAACTCGCTTACCCCCAACACTTGACCCCAAAAGCTGACGTAAAGGACGGGTTGGATTAAATTATCTGAACGTTTGCATAACCCACAACATTACGACTGCAAGCACCATGCTCATGCAATCAACCCTCCACACAGCAAGACCTCGCTCTCGAAGCTATTTGTCCTGTTAAGAACTGAAAAAGTGAAGCTATTCACGCTAAGCAGTGGAGCAGGAGAGTGTGAGACGAGGTCCGAGACTCCCGGGATTCCATCTATATCCAGAGCCAGCAGCCCCGTGCATGCTGAGATTAGTGTAGCGCCACTCTGACTGAGATTACAGCAGCATTAGGATGAAACGGCTAGCATCAATAATTTAGGGGGTAATTGATTAGCCTGTGGCTGCGGCCGTTTAATATGGGATATGGCGAGTCAGGGCGTTCGTATTGCATATTCACGCCCAATGAGAAGGTGTAAAATCAGACACGCCCCGGCTAATGGAGAGGGACAGAGACAGAGATGGGAGGCTGACAAGTCCCAAGGCAGCGTCCTTTATAAGATAACAATTCCCACTCTTCTCTCTTTCAGCAAGTGATGTGAATCAAAAAAGAACTGCAGGAAAACTAAAGGCCAGATACGGTCAGATCTATAATTGGACGTGCATTGTAACTGCCCAATTCTAAATTGTGGAAAGAAACCCAACTCTTCCAGTTTAGTTTTGTATACAAAGTTGATCGGAAAAAAAACAACAACATACTAAATCAAAATCCAACACACTGATTCATGAGAATCACCGCACATGTCTGTCTCTAACATACTGCTCAGACCTGTGATATGTAATCACCCTAGAGGGGCTGATATTAAAACTCATTGCATTACAGAGGAATCTTTCTCATTATTTACTTTTTAATACTCTGAGCTGCCATTCAGGCAAGAATTAATAAAGCACCAGTGGAGTCAGTGGAGACCTACAACTGCATCAAAGACAAAATAATAATAATCACATTTGTGGCAGAGATCAACATTTTAATTGCTCTCTAAACCATTGGAATCACTTATTCCGATATTTTTGACATCAGATTTGTATGTCTGAATATTGACACTTCATATTTGGCAAATTGATGTACGCCTGGATGCTCATATCACGTTTTTTAAGCCTTATGAGGAGAAAGAAGATCCATGATACTTGTCTACCATGGGATAAATATTCCCAATAAGCACAAGAAAACACAGGCTTTGAAATCCAACGGACGCCGACTGCTAAATCGAAATGATCCGAGAGATCGGTTTGTCATTTACTGCTGAATGAGAAATGGGATATCCCTGAAATATTTCATTAGAATATGGCACAGGCTCATATCAGGTGCAGGGCCCCACGGAATAGGAACAGTATGTGTGCACTGACGTGAAGTATGAGTACATTTTAAATTCAATAAGGGCTCATGTCAGATTTATTGGCAATGGATAACCCTTCCAATCAAACCTGGTTGGATATAAAATGCTGCAAAGGGGAAGCAGGGGGCAGTCCGTAATATATTTGTTTTAAAAATGATCTCTTTATTGATTTCACCTCTCTGATTTTAGTGGGCCTATGCTTTTTTTAACGGAAATATCACTGCAGGGCTAACACATGTCCAAATTATAATCTGAATATGAAATGTACTGATGAATGCTAATTTCATGCACTGGAGATGGAGTAACAGATGGCAGACAAATGGAAAGTGCGCTCCTTATCCCTAGATCAAGCAATATTTTATTTTATGAAGGCACAAATAAACATAAATGTTAATGTGCCAAATGCATACCTGCAAGATCAAAGACATCCAGGGTCAGCTCAGCTGAGGGACATTGGCCAAACTGCTGTTCTGCACTGCAGATCAGCTGAACATTTAAAGGGAAATCTAAACAGCTTGCATTTCCTTAATTTCTTTATCAACAAAACCTTCATTCAGCTTTTCTAATCATAATTAGTATATACATATTTTTATGGAAACCCAGCTACGATCACTGAGGAAACTGTAAAAGGGCAGCACTGGGATCAGGTTCACATAACAACGTCAATTACTGTCCTGTGATCTCAAATTGAGTTAATTAACCACCATCACCACTATTCACATTTCTTTCCTGACTAGGACCACGAGGCAGCAAATATTAATGGCTGTCCATAAACTCATATTGGGTTATATGTGCTAAAAAGTGCACATTTTTTAAGTTAACTAAGGAACTGATAAGAAGAGAAGAGCGACAGTAGTAGAAGCACAGGGGCCTATAAAACATTTATATTGGGTTACTGGTGGATCTGACCCGGGTTGATTTCTATCAAGCAGGGTTAAAGGGGGGTTAAGAAAAACCCCGGCTCTGACCCACATCACAACCTAGGAGAAAAGTCAGGCCTGACCCGGTATTTGTTCTGTGTAAAGTAAAGCCAGAGAAATGCCTGTGCAACCATGGTAACCATCTGGCACCACAACAACCGTTTCATCACCTGCGCGCAAGATGCTCGTGGAAGTTGGGCTATCAGCGGGAAACTGTGGCAAACAGTCAGTTGCCATCTGCTTGAGGTGAGGGACAACCACGAAAAATCAAAGCTACGTTAATGGGGACTTTGTTTCAATTCAAGCAGTTTAGCAAGCAAAACGACAAACATTATCTTGAATCTACTGGACGTACAAATGGGCTAATTCTAAAACGATATCACACAATAATCATCCACGAAATAAAGTTTACTGCTATATGAAATATATAGTGCTCCCTATAGGGATGGATGCTTGTCATCATGGGGGCTATACATGATGCCTACACACAAAAAGAATACATACACCACTTTCCACACAGAACTTATGAGTGTGATACAGCAATGTGACGAAGAGAAGGATAACGTCAAAGATGGAATTTGGGCGACATTTAATCTTTTCACCACACCATTAGTAGCCTATTATATTATTAATGCACATATCGGTGCTATCGGTAACGGTGCTAACAGTTACCAGTCAGTAGCATGGTTGAATCACTGAGCTTCTTATAGTGCACTTTCACAAGCGGGGATATTAAAATATGGGATATTAAGATATCCCAGATGAAGTTCCTCTCCTAGTTTAATAATACCCAGTAGAAACTATCCGTATTTTACTCGTGTACTTTGATATTTGGAAAGTGTGTTCTTTCATTTTACAGCATTTTAAATGAAATAATAAAACATTTTATTCCACTGCATTTATCTCCATCACCTGTTACTCTGTAGGAGAGGTGTAGCGTTTTCTTTTTCGTGTGTGATGAGGTTCTTCTTCGGCTTAGACAACTGCAAGTCCAAGGGGAACCGAATAAGAGTGCACTCTTCGCCACCTCCAGTTAATAATCTTTCATCAAATTGGTATGGATTAGATCGAATTTAAAGATCGCCATTTTACACTGTTTCCAATATCGCATGCAACACCTGGCGAGCACTGACATTTCCCAGAACGCCGTGCTTCCAAACCTCTTGTCACTGCCTCATGCCTAACATAACACAGAAGAGAATCGTTTGCCATATGGATGATAATAACGCTGATCTCTATAATCACAGTAATCATCCTCATAAAGCAGGTAGCTCCGATTTGACGAGCGCTCCACCCATGCTCTATCAGACTGTAAGGCACATACTGCGGCTCCAGAATTGTTTGCTGAGCTCAAAGGAAGCTGGGTAATCGTCTTTCTGGCGTTTCTCCTCTTTTCGCTCTCACGGAAGAACATTATGCTGATGACAACTTTTCAGATGATGTGCAATAACGTGTAATGGCTGCATCATTCTACATCACAGGAATCCTTCGCCGTGATCGCGGGCTATTTGACGTTACACAACAAGTGGTTTCAGTTAAGCAATGTGATTAGCAAAAGACGTGTGAATAATTCCCGTCAAGCAAGTGCTTTATTGGTTGCTATGCCAACTATTGCGGTAACCAAGGAGCCAGCGGGGAATCTTTTTGTTTCATCCTGTTTATCATTCCTACGTATATACAGAACACTACTGTGACGAAAACGTTTGACAGCACACATGCATCGGTAACTGTTGCGTAATAGCCATAATACCCTTGAGGATGTTCTTTCCTGTGATTATGGGCACTTTCCCTGATGCATCACCTTCACACCTGTAATAGTAGTAAACGTTGCCCTCTCAGGTATTAATGCTGACTGTGCTTTATGATTTTGCCTCGCACCGAGCCACGTCACTCTCATACCCATAACGAAGGTTCGAAAATAGGTCAAATCATTGCCGTGCAAGTCGTCTTTTTCATCCAAAAAACACGCTTGCTCACGTTCTTCGACGTGGTGACACAGGCACTATGACACAGACGGCCATTGCGCGACTACGAAGGACTGAGCAGTTTTAGATTAGAGCCATAAAGGTATCGAGTTCCATACCTTCGTCACACGTCCTCAGAGGAAGTCTCCGCTACCTAAACCTTTTTCTTCTTCTTTGTACCTGTAGTGATTGGATTCTATCTCAGAGAACTTTAAATTGAAGGTTTTGAAGGGATAAATACATAGTCTTCTGCATTTGTGTATCTGAAATGATGACGACATTAAGGACGATGGTGTATGTTTAACCTTTGGAAAATACATACACACACACACACACACACACACACATGCAAACCACAGAGCAGTTACAATCACCCACCAAATCCTTACCATTTACTTGCCATTAAACCTTACAGGTGGCTAAAATAAAATAAAAAAAACGTTGTGAGCAACAATCTCTACTGATACAGTTCTCGTGAATGTTGAAATGCACCCAACATGAGCCACTTACATTCTCTTTTCAAACAGCTGTGAATATCACCACACCAGGTGAAACACCGAAGGGCCTACATGCATTCCGGAGGACGGGATTCCACGTCTGCGGTCTTGATACTGTGGATGATACTGTGGATGGGGTGGTAGAGGAATCCCACACTTTGTTGTGTCATTGGTCTACTGCCAGGAGGCTACACTAATGAATCCCACTGTGCATTTCTCTGGCTCTGGGGCTTGATGAGGCTTTTCTATGCACTCGTTCAATTTGTGAGCATGTGGAAAAGTGCGAGCAATTATGGTAATGCGTTCACTTAACCTCTTGAACGCCTAAGATGAGCTTCCAGCATGTTGTGCATAACACTGTACAGTATATCCACCTACCCTCAGAAGGAAAAAAGCATGTTGGGACACATCAGAAAGTGTTTTCAGGGTGTCTGTTCCTCGGCCGTATTTCAAAATCATGATCTCTTCAGGCACATAGTGGGCCACCTGCACATGAAAGCCATATTAGGCGTTTTTCTCATCTCCTCCCTCGAGTGAAGCGGAGGTGATCTAGTTAGTGGAGAACCGTGTTTTTTGGCCGAGACTATTTCTTTATTCATGCCTTGAAATGCATCGCCTTTCTGCGGCGACCTCGCCATATGTACCCATGTCACATTGCATTTCAGCAGTTACATCTTTATCACAGGAATTCAGATTGATTCTGGAGGACTGCAGCCAGTCCATTAGGTCTACAGTGTTGCAGGAGATCGGTTGAGCTCCATACACTCTTCTTTACGCCACCCAATCCTCTTAGTCCCGTGGAGTGTTGTGCTGTTGAGTGAAAATACTGCAGCTAATACAGTAGCACCTAATATCCCACGGTGATGCAGGCATGGGTGGTTTATTATTATCTAACGATGAATTTGACCAGAGTGCGGAAATTGAGGCCGAGGTCTGTAGATCAAATGGGATTTGTGGTTAGTAAGATGTCAGTTTGGTCCAGGCATTGTGCCCAATCCTTTGGTGTGATGACAGAGAATGTACACACACCACAGGCATCTCTCTATCTCACAAACACACAAACACACAAAGGTATGCAAGCTAGGGTTAGACCGATATATCGGGCCAATATTGGCCTGTCAACGTCATGCACCTCCTAGATGATGGAGGTTCCTCTCTGACGCCCCGCCTCTTCCCAACAACAGAAAATATTCCAGCGTGCTGCAGGAGCATTTTACTTCACCGACCTTAGGGTTATGTTTAAAACTTGCAAAGAAATATACCTCATCCTGCCTTTCGGGGCTCCAACCGAACTAAAATAATGTAATTAGAACGGGTTTCATTGGAGTTTTCATGTCCCATGATGGTCTACATGTTGTTTCAGAGGCTTTTCCAACAATTCTGGGGAAAACACTGAATACTTTTCAGCAATTGTTTGGCATCAACATTTTAAGATATTGAATATCAGCACAAAATATTGAATATCAGCACAAAATATTGGCTATCAGCAGCTTCAATCAATAAATATCAGTACCTTCGAAAAACTCTATTGGTCAAACCGTGATGCAAGCTCTCACAGTTTTTTTTGGGGGGGAGCATTTTCTGTCTCACCTCATACTCCACGTACTCTTCCTCCTCCACTTCATAGGAAACGGTCTGGATCTTGACGTGCTCTCCGTCCTCCAGCAGTTTGGCCTGGGGGTCCTCCGTGGCAGGCGTGTCTGTCCCACCCGTGCTACACGCCTCCTTCCCCTTCTTCTCTGTGAAGGTAGTCTCGCAGCACTCACTTTTGCATTCCTTGGCCTTGATGCTGCCGCTGTCCTCCTTGTACAAGATGAAGTTGGGCCTGTAGTAGGCCTCTACCGCCAGGTGCAGAGAGGTGGCGTCCAAAAGCTGCTGAGATTTCATCTTCCCATTGGCACTGTAACCTCCCCCGCTGACTGCATTACCATTATTCACCTTTCCTCCTCCTCCTCCTCCCTCACCGCCACCTCCGACAAAGTAATTGATGATGTTCTCCTGGTACTGGTTGTTATGGAAGTCGCCTCCGTAACCGTTGACCACGTGCTTACTGTTCTTGTCCAGTAGGGGGTTCTGGAGCTCACTAAGATTCTCCATAGCGACAGCGGTCAAAGAGTCAGTGGTGACGTTAGGCCTAGAGAGGAGATGGGTGAGTGAGGGGTGTAGTAAGACAGGATATGGTCTTCAATGGCACGTGTTGACGTCAGGGAAGGCGCTAATGGCAATCCACACTCTGCAGAGAACAAGACAGAGGAAGAGGACAAGAGTGAAATAGACAGCAAGAGAGAGAGAGAGTGTTCAGATGAAATGTGAAAACGTAAAGGAACATGCAGCTGACAGCCACCAGGAGGTAACGGTTTGCCAAACACTCGCTCATATCAGATCAAAGTGTAGCTGTCACTCCCACTGCAGCATCACCTAATACATCATCCCACTTGTCAAGAGCCTCACAGTGCAGATGCTTCAATTAGCTTTCATTTGCATC
>OMOT01053077.1:0-11610 GCA_900312575.1 Acanthochaenus luetkenii
ACACCAGCAATGGGTTGGCAGCAGCGAGGGTGGCTTGTCTGCGTGACTCTCGTCGGACTTGTGGCGTCGGTGCGCAGCGCAACGCGGGGAGAGCTTGTCCCGTTCGGCCAAAGCGCAGGGGACCGGTTACTGGAACCGGGGGATGACCGGACGCGTCAACTTGCATTGGACAAACCCGTCTTGTTTTATGACGGCACGTTCGACAGCATCTTTGTAAGTTCACACAACCTTTGCTGAGCTAAGATTCATCAGTCATTTTGTGATGCAAACACACACTTAGGTAAACTGGGACAATATCCATCTTGCGCAATTGCGCACACGTTAGGGGACAGTGGCGTCGCCTTCGGATCGTCCACTCATCTTCAGACGAGGCTTGGACGTTGCAAAACGCACCAGGGACTTGTTTCTTTCACTCTTTGCTATTTGGAAATACCGATTTGTTTATGGTAGTAGCTGCAATACCTTGCGGAATGCAAACGTGGCCGCGCATTCTCACAGCTTCCCCCGAGGTTATCGTTTCACTGTTGACCCAGGGCCAACGCACTGAAAGGACTTCGTTTTGCAATCCATCCCAAAACACGTGCGTGACCCCTCGCATTCCCCTCAGCGGGGGGGGGAGAGTGTGTGGCGAGGAAGAGATACTTTGAGCCAGATATGCGCTTCATTGTTAAGTTTGGTTGAAATGGCACGCAGGTATGTTGACTCTGATGCTTGTCACCCAGTCCAACTCAATGTTCATGTTCATGCTTGTAGGAGGATGTACTTTGATCTCTATGTAATGTTTCTAAGCAAAACGACGAGTTTGTAGGTGAGTTCCTACATAATTGTGGCGTAAATAATTGTACCTCTTTAGTGGACTGTGTGTTGTATTAGCTGCTGTTTGCAGTTACCATGTGGAGTCTCATTGACTTGGAAAAAGAGCAATTTGGCTCAACGCTGCACTATTGTGTTGGACAGACAAATAGCCCTTCATCCCCTCTGAATGTCTTTCAAAGACAAATGCTGCCTCCTCGTTTAAATTGTGTTGTAGATTATGTGGATGTACTTTCAAAAAGTAATTTCATGCGAAAATGTCCCTCAGCTTTCATGCATTTCGAAAACGAGGCCGATGTCATATAGTCTATGAGAAATGTCCTGCAGTTCACTTGACGGATTGAAGGATTGAATCTATAAAAGCTCCAGATTGGCCAATCATAACAATCTTTGATAGAATAGAAGATCATTTCATCTTTGACTACAGAACCTTTACTCATTTCTATTGTCAGTCACGCTGCAGTAATATGCTCAATCTCGCCTGGCAGAGAAGGGCCTTTCATATTCTAAGTCCCAGCTACAGTCACAGATCCGTGGAGCCAAAAGACTCACGGTTAAAGCATGAGTCCGAGTTTGAGAATAAATATTTAATTCCTTATCCTAACAGGCAGTCTGAGGGGTTTTCCCGTCGCACACTAGATCCAAATTAGCCCTGCGTCACCTATCACAAACATATTTCTCTGACTTTTCTCAGTCATGAAGCTCAATATGAGACCGTCCTTGCCTGCCCTGAACTGTCTCTGCCCTGTGGGGGAACAGCAATGCTGTTTTAGGCCAGATATGTTTCTGGGGGGGAAAACACACGTTCTCTAACAACCAGGACGGTTTCTCGGTTTTAGTGTCTCCGCCTGAATGTGATTCAGATTCTATAAAATCCTGGTGTGAACAGAGACACATGAACTCTTAAGATCTCTCGTAGCGACTGCAATGGTTAGAGATCGGGATCTCTAATCATTTCCCCAGCTCTATCTTGCCTTTCGTCTGGAACTTTCTGTAACGGAGATTAGTGTGCAGTCTTTGGGCTCTCTGGCCAGGGAAGGACAGGAAACGGAGTGGCCCTGGCCAGGAATAGTGCGCTTGTTTCCCCCCCGGCTGGTCAGGAAGTGGAGGAGCCCCTTGTGCAGTGTGTGTGTTTTTGACACGAGCCCAGCTTCTTTTCTTTTTTTACAAGCCCCCGCATGTGTTCACGTTAAACTCCCCAAGTGTGTCAAACGCCATGTGAAATGACATCTTGTTTGTTCATCAGTGCTTTTGCGGGACAAAGCAGCTGACTCGGATCATTACTCCAATGAGTTCGGAATGGAGATCAAAGTGGGTCAGGCCGGACCGTGTTCTTGCACGTGTTATCCCAGTTGTGTAATAAAGACTCTGTGAAAGTCATATGGTGTGTCCCGATCACCTGTGCTCCTGTTATTCCCATTACTAACGTGAGTTTTTAATTTCAGATCAACACCAATGGCTTTGTTGCCACAACACAGCCATCAAATGAGTCGACATATCTTGGCAAAATGCCCCCGCAGTTCGGCATGATCGCAGCTCTGCAAGGAGACCTGGACACAAGTGACGGTGTGGGGAAAGTTTTCTACCGTCAGGACACCAGTCCCGCCGTCCTGCGACAGGCAGCCGACCACATCAACAGGGCTTTCCCAGAGGACGATGAAGTCGATCCCACCCATGCCGTGGTGATCACCTGGGTAGATGTCGCCACCCATGAACCTCAAAACAGAGGAGATGGCATTGACAAGAGGGTGAGCGTCACATGGCTACTCACTGATCTGGGGCCATACTTGTTTCATTCCAGTTGGTCATTTACATCTTCCTACATGTTTTATTACACAGAGAAACACCTTCCAGCTGGTGATTGCGTCCTTGGAGACGGCCTCGTATGCCATTGTGCTCTACACAAGGGATGGGATACAGTTTTATTCCACGCCAGTAGGGGGCGGTAGTGTGACCATGCAGGCTGGCTTGAGTAAGGGTCTGGTCCAGGGATTCCTGTTTTCCAGTCAGGGACCGTACTACCGCATCACCACTGACGACGAGGCGTCCGTCAGGGCTTTAGCAGAGTAAGTGTGGCAATGGCCGTCATTACAGGAAAACCGTTTCCTGTCCAACGTCGCTGGCTAGATAATGTTTCAAGAACAGTAAATCAGTGACCGACTCACAGAGTAAATACAGCATCTTTCCCTTTCCAGGGGGACCAACTCTGGCCGGCGGGGTGTATGGGTGTACGAGATTGGAACTTCTCCCTACTTTACCAACGTGGCTCCAGGTGAGGTCACTGACCTGCCTGCCGATGCCTCACAGCAGAGGGTCCCCGAGGAGGCCGTTGACTCAGGGAGGCCTGTGTATCCTGGAGAACAGCAAGCGGAGGACCCTCCCTATGAGCCAGAAGTGGTGGTGGTGGACGGAGACATCAATGTAGATGGTGGGTCCACAGGAGCAACGAGCTGACACGGTTATTTCCCAGCTGTTCGTGGTAGAATTCTCACCAGTACTTTGAAATGCAACGTAAAACGGTTGCTTTCCTCATCAATGCAGGAAGATCATAGTTATTTATTCAATTAGCTTCTCCAAACATATTCGTACCTGTTTTCTCTCCTCACAGTGTTCTCATACAACTCTGGGACGTGCGCCAACAGCGGAAAGAAGTGCTCCACCTTCGCTGACTGCAAGGACTACTCTAGTGGATACTGCTGTCACTGCAGGCCTGGATTCTATGGCAACGGAATCCAGTGTGTGTCAGAGGGTACGCTTCCTACTGCTTTAAGTAGTCACACTGCGACACTGAAACATGATGCAGGGTTGAAACTGTTGAGTGACATCGTTAAAGGTCCCGTCGTATTCAGTTTTCATGATTTTGTTTTCAAATGTACTGTGGCTCAGGATAAAGATCATGTTCTTTGTGGTGTTTTTCAAGTGAACGTAGTTCAGTTAAACGTTGAATTGAATCAATTACATTGAGTGAATGTGAAGACTCAGTCGCCACGGGCAGAGCAGTCACAATAGTAGACTCTGATTGGCCGACAGCAGCGGCTCCTCTAATTCAAATGAGGTAAACCAGCTGAGTGGAGGCTTTCCAGTTCAAATGCTGCAATCTGGCCTGATTGGAAGGATTTTAGCAATTGATTAGTGACGGGAGCCAAAATGTTGTAGCCATTTAGGGGAAAGTTTTGTATTTTGCTCTTATATTAAATTAGTCATTTTTCTGTGTGCGGAGAAGATTTCCTACCAGTGTTCATACCTATCTATGGGGTCTCAATTAGTGGGGATGGGGCCCCCTTCTCTGTTGCAGCACCACTTTGCGATGTATTGATACGTACAAATCTTTGCTTAATGCAGATTTGAAGTTATTTTGATGTGTCTTTGCAGGGAAGCCCCAGAGGATGAATGGCAAAGTGTACGGAAAGGTCTATGTGGGCAACTCTCCCTCTCCAGTGGAGTTCACCAGCAATGATCTCCACTCGTACGTAGTGGTTAACGACGGGCGTTCCTACGTGGCCATCAGTGACATCCCTGACAGCCTTGGCCCCTCCCTTCAGCCACTGGCGGCCCTTGGCGGCGCGATTGGGTGGGCGTTCGCTCTGGAGCAGCCTGGCTTCAAGAATGGCTTCAATATTATAGGTGAGTGAAAGATTTCTGCAATTGGACTGACAAATCACGACAATGTGAGGTCCATTAGGTTCTTATCTGAATGTGTCGTGCTTCACTCTAGTTGATAAAGTCACGATAGTGATGATAGATTACATTCAACGACCCTAAATCTCGGTGCACAACTCTTAATGCTGCTACAACCACATTTGGCCGTCCAGCTGCAATTTCACTTACTGCCCTCACACTCCCTCAGCTGAGAGAGAGGACAGCGGGCCAAAGTTCAGTCAGGGCCACGGCATGTTTGTCTTCTTGTCAACCTCCCCTTCTCTGTCCTCTCTAGGGGGCGAGTTCACACGGCAGGCTGAGGTGACCTTTCTGCCAGCGAATGAGAAGCTGGCCATCAGGCAAGAGTTCAAAGGCATCGACGAGCACGACCACCTGGCTGTGAGCACCAGCCTGGAGGGCCGGATCCCCGAGGTGCCCCGCGGCTCCACCGTGCAGATTGACCGCTACTCCGAGATCTACCAGTACAGCAACAACTGTAAGACACAGCCTGACCAGAGAGTCGCGTCTTCACGCTGAGCAAGCACACAGTCATAGATACACACACACACACACACAGGCCATCCAGGAACTTGTGCTTGTGCTTGTGATAACTTGTACAGCGTTACAAAAGGATTGTTCCGTACTATTTTACAGTCTGATGACAGTAGAGGGCTGAGTGGATATAGAGGAATCATTAGAAAGAATCACCTGTTTGTTTGTAACCTGCCTACCATTTCCTTTCAGTGATCACCTCGTCCTCCACTCGGGATTACGTGGTAAGCTTGCCCGATGGCTCCACTGAGACGCGGACATTTCAATGGCGCCAGACCATCACCTTCCAGAGCTGCCAGCACGACGAGGCCTCCGGGGCCATGCAACCCACCCAGATGCTCAGCGTGGACCAGGTCTTTGTCATGTACGACGCCAACAATGAGCTCATCCGCTTCGCCATGAGCAACAAGATCGGGGATGTCAATGGTGAGGTCATGGAGGCTATTCTTGTCTTATTCCTGTTTTGGTCCGACTTCACGGCCTTCCTGGTTTACAGCATATCACGTCCTGACCAAGAGACTCTGTTTTACTTATGGAAAGGAGCGATTGTTGAATGGTGGCAGTATGTATTTCTCATCACATCACACACGTTGTATGACGATCGTGATTCCGCACCAACGTTTTGCTAACAGTATCTTAAAGTATACATTCCGTGCTCAGGAGGAAAGCCGGAGGAGAACCCCTGCTTCACCGGGAGACATGGCTGTGACACCAGCGCTGTTTGCCGACCTGGAGAGGGAACCGAGTTCACCTGCGAGTGCACTTCCGGCTTCAACGGCAACGGTCGCAGATGTTATGGTATGACTGAGGCACCGATATGAAGAAGGCCCATTGTAAATACACAAATGCATGTGACATAGTAAGGACAGAATTTGCTCTTTTCTACTTGAAAGTAAATGAGAAAAAGAAAATGCGGTGTCTGTTCAGAGCCATCATTTAATTACTCATGTGAATAATTTGTAATGCCTTCCTTCCTGGGGAACTGGGCAATCATGCCAATTAGCACAGGGAGCCCCCCGCTGTAAACAGAGCCAGTGTCCCAGGGTCCCAGACCAAACATCCAATCAAAGGTTAACACATCCATTTGGGTCTCCGTTCCCAGCCCACTCTCTATACATCCAGGGGGTTTGGGGCGCGGGAGCAGACAGGAAGAGCTCCAGGGCACATAGTACAGTAGAGAAAGGAAGGATGTCTTTCAGACACAGAACAGATGCTATCGAGAAACATTTGTAATTAGGAAATCTGATTGAGCTCTCCTCTATGATCCTCAGACATCTGATAATAAAGGACATTTCATTTACAAATCCAGACTTCAAAGCTCCTGATATTTTAAAAGCGTTGGGCAAACGTCGACCTAATGTGACATTGGCATATGCTCATTTGTACATATCCTTATCAGACATTGATGAGTGCAGAGAGACTCCTCAGATCTGCGGCTCCCATGCCATCTGCAACAACCAGCCTGGGACGTTCCGCTGTGAATGTGTGGATGGCTATCAGTTCGCCAGTGATGGTCAGACCTGCACCGGTAAGTGGTATTCGTGTGTTGCCAAGCACAATTACAAGTTCCAAATCTCACCTGCTTGTTGGGATGTACAAGTTCAGACAAACAAACTATAATAAAATGCATTAGAATATAAAGTAGACCGTGGACACATGTATTGTTATTGTACATGCATACAACATAGATCCTACTGTGGCGTAGTGATATTGTAATTTATTACACTGTAGAAAGTGTAATTTGGGTTCAGGTCCACAATGTGTGTATGTGTGTGTGCGTAAATGTGTGCACGCGCCTGGGTCAAATAGCATTTGAAAAGAATATGTAGTGTTTGTTTGAAGCACAAGTATACCAGATTGACTTGATGTAATATTTTTCTAAACGTCCTGTATAATTGTCGGACTCTTCTGGCAAGTCATACGACGCAATCCCACGCTGAAGTACACTTTGTTTATGTGACACGGTGATTTCACAAATGCACACGTGAGCGTTTCTCTGACTCAGTTGTGTCTCACTCAGAAAGACGTTTACAAGAAACCCTTAGAAGTGTTTTATTTCTCGGTTAAACACTGTAGAAGAGTTGACAGAAGAAAGTATTCGAATGTTAGTATTTATTTAGTTACTATACCGATAGCCCTGTCTCTTTTCTCCAGAGGTCAGCCAGCCCGTGGACCACTGTGAAGAAGGCTCCCATAACTGTGACATTCCTGAGCGCGCTCAGTGCAGCTACGCCGGAGGCTCCTCCTACATCTGCTCCTGCCTGCCGGGGTTCATAGGGGATGGCCGAGTCTGTCAAGGTACCGCGTGGAGATTAAGAGAGCTAAGAGACTTCATGTATGCGTACGCTTAAGAGTGACCGCAGGAATGCATCACTTCCTGTATGCGGGTTACAGTGCAGCATTAATCATACGAGAAGGTATTTGCTGCTAATTTCACACTAGGATGACTGAGTGAAATGTAGCAGTGTATATTATAGATAATCCATTTCAATACTTACCTTTAGTATTTATTATTGTGCCATGAGACTTGATACAAGTAGTTCAGCTTGTGCATTCCTCTACATGGAGACTGATCATGATTGGTAAACCATCTGCTCAGGACTGGGGGAGGTGAGCGCAGTCAGGAAATACATCTGGACCGATTGAACAGTGAGACATGAAAAGCAGATGGGCAGTTCGTCTGTGGAGACCCAGAGTCGGTGTATAGTTGACTTGGCCGGTCCCCAGTAGCGCTCATTCATAGTTTCCATTCCCTCCGCACCTTGCGCTCAGAGGCCAGTTTGGGGCATAGTCTAATCCAGATCATACTGTAGATCCCAAGCCATAAAAGGATGTGACCAGTTGGACATGCACCAAATATTTCTGCCTGTACAGTAAGATGGCCGATTCTTCCCTGCCCTCGCTCATACATACATGCTCTTGCTCTCCTCTGTTCCCCGTTGTGTTTCACTGCTGCCTGAAGACATAGATGAGTGCCAGCCAGGCAGGTGCCATCAGGACGCCGTCTGTTATAACACCCAGGGATCCTTTACCTGCCAGTGCAGGCCAGGTTACTATGGCGACGGCGTCCACTGCTCCTCAGGTAAGTCTGCTGGAATGCCATCACTTCCTGACAAGCGAAGCCGGCGTCTTACTTCAACGCTCTGTGGCGCGTCGATCAACACACTGTTGCCAGTCAGCTTGATTCATATCAGTCTGGTAACAATCAGTCTGGGTTGCTACAAATGTGCAAGTTTATTTTAGATGTCTGTCACTGCAGTTTGGTAATTGTTTTCTTTGATCTAGTTGTAGACTGAAGAATAGAAGCAGAAGAAAAGAGATAATTTTCAGCCCCAACATTGTTTATTACACCATTCTGGGCAAGAGTTTTCTTTGGAATTTAGTTCCCTGCCAGAGTCTATTGGTGCCAGCTGGAACCTTTTTTTTGTTTAAAAAAAAAATGCTGGATAGACATAGGAATTTGTCATGCCTTCTGTTTTTTGTCTAGCCAAACTTAAAGCAGGAGCAGACATAAAGTGTCATATAAAGTGTTTTATATATGTATATATAGTATAACAAATGAATTAGCTTATATATAATATGTTCGCAGCATCGTTTCAGGTCAGAGGATGTATATTCATGTCTGAGCTTATTTAATATTTCCTCTCTTCAGAGAGGACAAAAACACGGTGCGAGAGCCACAGGGAGAGTCTCCTGGGTGCCACTGGGTACAGTCCGCGGGGTCCCCGGCCTCCCGTTGGCCAGTTCGTCCCTACATGTGACGAGCAAGGGGCCTATGAACCCATGCAGTGCCACGGCAGCACTGGACACTGCTGGTGCGTGGACCGCAACGGGCAGGAGATCCCCGGGACTCGCTCTGGGCCCGGCAGCAGACCGATGTGTGAGTGACTCCCCATCGAAAGACCCGCATGTTTTTAAGTCATGCTCTGCAACAAGGGGCCATTCTGCTCATTGGTGTTGTGGTAGAGTGAATTAAAAGGCGGATTATCTATGACAAGTCAGCAAACAACCACCGATATTAACAAAAATCAATTGTGTTTTCAGGAAGGCATTGATTTATACTTTTTTCCCTTAAAATACACTGTCTTCATATAACTTACATCAGTTTAGAGTTACGTCAGCCTAAACATGTGGGTAAACTGAGTTGAGGTTTATCCTCCACTACATCCCTGATGCAGTTGTTGTTTGGCTTCCGGTAGGTATTGACAATGGTGGGGTGCGACCACCGGTGGGACCCACCCCCCGACCCGATGTCCTCCCCCTGCCTCCAGGAACACACCTGATGTATTCCCAGAGTGGCAGGATAGAGTATGTCCCCCTGGAAGGTTATGACATGAAGAAGGCTGATGCCAAGACTGTCCTCCATCTGCCTGTAAGCTTCTCCACATGCACTGTAACACATCTTGTGGAGAGGAATGCCTCTGGGCGGGTTGAGAGGGCTCGTGCAATCTGAATGTATTTTATTTTGGTCACAGCTCCTTTATGTGGTTTGAATGGGTTGCGACTGCTCTCACGTGGTTTTGCTTGTGTGTGATGCTTATTTCCCTTGTCGGAATGTAAGAATTCCCCGGTACTGAGAGTTTGACAGGAATATTTTGCTGTAGTCTATGTTTCTGTCCCCTTATGGCCTTGCAAATGTGTTGCATTTAAAACCATAACTGGACACTAAGCTCTTTACTCCTCAGAGGAAATTCATATTTTGCACTGCAGCCGTGAGTTTAACAAGACTATAACCCTAAATGATATCTATCTCGAGGAACAATGTCAAGCCAGGACTGTTTGGTATGTGTGATCATTCAAAACAATCAAACACCATCAGCTCAGCATCTTGCTCCATTCCCTCACCGGTAATTATACTTTGCCTTCTAACTCTGCGATTTCCCCGTCTGCCTCGTGCGTCGGAGACGTGCACTTTATCACACTAATTGCTAACATCGGTACAAGTTGCATTTCTTGTTACGGCGATTTCCAAACCAGCTGGCCGGAGGTTTGGCGCTGGAGCTGTGTGTGGTTTTGAGGGCTGTTCCGTTCGTTTGCATTTATGTCTAGACGTTAACGTCGGAAAACGCGCGGTTCCGTCTGTTGAGTGTTTTTGCCGTTAACCACTCTTCTTCGAACAAACTGCACTTCAGAGATTGTTGGTTGCTGACCTCTCCACAGGAGAAGGTCATCATTGGAGTGGCCTACGACTGTGTGGAGAAAATGGTGTACTGGACGGAAATCACATCTCCCTCGATCAGCAAGGCCAACATACAGGGGGGGGAGCCCGTTGTAGTCATCAATTCAGGTAGGGTCACCGCTCCTTCCCTTTCACACCTTCACACACCTGTTGCTCATCTCACCAGCTCAGGTGATCAGAGGTCGCTCCTCTGACATGCCACGTTCAACCCCTCAACAGATCTGGACAGCCCAGAAGGCATCGCCGTCGACCACTTGGGCCGAACTGTGTTCTGGACGGACTCCGTGAAGGATCGCATCGAGGTGTCCTCCCTGGACGGCTCCCAGCGACGCGTCATCATAGACTCCGGTCTGGTGAACCCCCGCGCTATTGTCGCCGACCCCCCCAATGGGTGTGTAATGTGTGATCTGAAACGGTTTGATTGTGATTGGCTGAGACGCATTTAAAGCCTGATAAACGCACACCTGTGACTGCATAACCACAGCTCATTTGAATATTGACACGCTAACCCGAAATCGCCACTCGTACTGGTACTTGTGAGTCACTTAGCAACTGCTTTGTTTAGCTACTGCTCAAGAACTACATTGTTTGGCAGAAGAATAACATGTATTATTTGATTATCAGCTAAAATCCCAAAACTCCAACACTTATTGAACATTTACGTTCTTTTTTTGTTGCTCAATAGTGAGCTAATTGCGCTCCTATCCTATCCTTCAACAGAAACCTGTACTGGACCGACTGGAATCGAGATGCCCCCAAAATTGAGACGTCTTATATGGATGGTTCCAACAGAAGGGTGCTGGTCAAGGACGATCTTGGCCTGCCGAACGGCTTGACCTATGACCCCCAGAGCTCTCTGCTTTGCTGGGCAGACGCAGGTAGGTTTCATACCGATGACTCACCTATGAAGTGATGCCTGCCTTGTAGTCAGAACTGTGTGTAATCTCTTGCCTGTAGGTACGCACAAAATGGAGTGCATGAATCCTGGCCGGGGTGACCGCAGAATCGTTTTTGAGGGGATCCAGTACCCCTTTGGACTTACATCGTATGGGAAGAACATCTACTACACTGACTGGAGGAGGTATGGCTCACTGTATTAGTCTTATTATCATAAACCTTTTTTTGCCAGTGCGATGGGATGTAAATAAACAATTTCATTATTACAATCAATTAAATCCTAATATTTAATATGTATGTAGGTGTAATGTTGGTGTTTTTTTAGATTTGTGGTGCCTCATTTTGTGGTGAGGGCTTAGCCAGATGTCTAATACAAATGTATCTTGATGTCATAATAAGTGGGATACATTGAATACTGAATACTTTGAAATGATCACATGGTGGAATAAAGAACAACGTCAAAGATTTTTTAAATAAATGAGTCCCAAGGGTGTTACGGCATCGGGGGCAGAATGCAGCCTTTATGTATG
>OMOT01053080.1:0-10261 GCA_900312575.1 Acanthochaenus luetkenii
CAAACGTCTGTAAAATGTGTCTTCAGTGGATAGATCAACATGTCACCAGCCAGACTGGCCGGTAACATTTTGAGCCGATTACATTTGAATGCCTTTGTGAGATTGCAGTCTTCCATTTTGCCTGTTCTTAAACGTTGTCCCTGCTGACCACGGTACACTCCCTCTGACCATGAGCCAATCAAATCAAATCAAAACAATGACTATAAAATAGGCTCCTGATTGGCTGCCTGTTACGCTGCTCTACACAAAGCGGTGGCGTCTAAACTTCTGTTTCTCCGCAGTCTGAATGGCTAACTAGCCAAGATAATGTTTAAGCTAACAATGTTAGTTGAAACATTATTCACATGTTGCGAGTCACTTCATGATGAATCACAAACTTGACCCATTGCGCAAGTGAACGAGCAAGTTTTAAATTAAAACTCTTCTTGTTTATTTATTGAATGTTTCTCACAGTACTTGATTCTTTACATGAAATAGCATGAAAATATCTATGAAATATGTAAAATATTAAAAGGTAACATTTTAACCAAATGAACACCGGCTGCTCATTTTAACCACTGGAGGGCGAACTGAGCCAGGTTTAGTGAGATAAATAAGGCATCAGCACATTAAAGCTTAAATGTTGACAGCATGGTTCGCATTGTTGTATTTCATAACTACATAGTACTAAATACCAGTTTACAATTTAAAAAAAGCGTTTGCTAAAATGATTCCTGGCAGGGAAATTCTTTTAGTTTACCAGCCACTGGCAGATGGGACAAAAAGTTAAGTAGGGACACTGGTTTTAGGTAGTGCTGAAATGATTAGTCGATCGACAGAAAGTTAATTGATTATAATTTAGATACTCGATTAATCGTTATTTATCAAGTAAAAATATCAAACTGAAAATTATTTCTCAGTTTCGCATCACTATAAAATGAATTATTTTGTGTGTTTTTTGGCTGCTGGTCAGACTAAGTAAGCCATTTTAAGACATCACTTTGAGATCACTCTGGTAACTTGTTATTATTTTAAAGAAAGAATTAATGAAAAATATTTAATGTCATTTGGATACCGACATGTGGTCAGAATTAATAGTTCCAACTCGTTCCAATTAGAGCAACACGATTTAACCGTGCAACAGAACCATCATGGCGAACATCCTGATGCCTCCTTCAAGCATCTACACGTACACACAGGCTGTAGCTGCGCACCACTGAACACCAATTCAATGTGATGTACATGTAGCTGCATGATTTTGTGGCATTTGTTGTTTATTTCACCAATACACAGGATGTAATGTCACTATCCCTCCTGCGGATAAAATATGTAGAAACCTGGCTTAACCACAGGTATGTCATTGGGGTCATCATACGATTAATTTTGAATGAATATCAACTCATTGTATATGTATGAATGTACAGAGGTGTGTAGGGCTTCACCTTGTAGCCCATGTGCTGGAACACAGCGCTCTCCTGGATCTCCCGTAGCTTCTGCTTCTTCAGCCGCTTCAGCTCCAAAAGCTCCTTGTATTCCGGCAAATGTCTCACCTCCAAAGGTACACCCTCCTCATCCTGGGTGGGCAGGGAGAGGGGGAGGCAGGCACGCACACAGGCACACACACACACACACACACACGCGACAGATAGGAAACAAGTGATAGGCATTAGTGCATCCACACACAGAACATCTCTATAGCACTCTGGGGATCCACCTTGACACGGCTCTTCTCTAGATGTTTTATAGCCAACAGATCAACTGCTGCTACCATTGATCAGTCTAACTTTAGCCGATCACGGGCAACTTATCCATAACATAAGAATTACACACGTACATAACTTATCCATAAACACAATATATATTCACCCTGTCCTATTCATATTAATCTATTGACGACTTTAGTATGTTCTATTTAACCTGCTACATTGAACATTGTGTCTCCCCTTCTGTCCTTCAGCTAAAGAACCTGGGTTCAGCAAGACACTGAATCCCTGCCAGGTCCAGGGATGCTGTTCTGTACCCGACACTGACCTCTGACCCCCTTGTGGAGGGGGGCAAACGAAAACAGAATTTCCCTACAGAGATCAAAAAAAGTGTATCACATTATAATTTGCAACAAAACTCTCAGTCACACTTCCAAGTCATGACAGTGAATGGCTCTGTGGAGTGCCAGGGCTCCCCGTCTCTCCTGGCCTCCCGCAAACATGGCCAAAGTAAAGGACAACTTGGTGAAGTGAGAAATTCTTTGTGTAAAGATGTTTTGTTAACGTGCTGGTGGATCCGGCAGTCTGTGTTCTCAGTAGGACACGGCGACCCGGTTTTACTTAAATGTTACTGCCTTCAGAGGGAGAGAGAGAAAATGTCAGCGCTTGGATAACGGCGAGCGTCATGAGTCACGCAGTTCAGAAGGAAGGAGGCTGGGTCTGAGCCAGACACCCCCCCCCAGACGTGTACGATCAAGGGCCAACTGCTTTGTTTCATCCAAAGGTGTTAAAGGGGAGAGAGAGGCAGTCTACCACAGGAAAGCGGACATAAGGGACGAGGCAGGGAACTTTCCCCGGGGAGCAAAGACACAGTTGCTTACTTCCTCTCATCTGAAATTGAGTCACATGAACTAGACGGGTATAAGACAATCTCCCACGGGCAGATTTCACCAGTCTTTATCTTACAGGTCACTGCTAACAGAGGAGAAGAAGTCACGACTGCGGACAGTGAGAGGGAGAAGATGTGAGCTTGTGATTAGTCAAACTAGGCACCACAGAACCACATTCAGGGATAGGAAAAATAAGGGGAGGGGTGGGGATCAGTTAAAAGTATCAAAGTATATAAATTGTACATTCAAAATGTCAAATAATTCCCAGCATCCCACAAACGACAAATCAAGAAGATCCAAGGTAACCTGCTTAGGCCTATAAATGATTTTAGTGTCAGAGCGGGTGAATCTTGAAGTGCATGACATCCACATTTAACACCTTGAAAACACTCTGTCTGTCTCTCTGTCCCTCACACACACACACAGCTCCCCCTTGAATGTCTCTCCATTTTTTTTCAAGCCTACCCGCCACTGTAAGTGGCTCACAAAAAAATAATAAGATGCGCACAACACTACGGAGCACCAAGGCAAACGCAAGTTGTGGGAGCAAGATACAGATTCTAGTGACGTTATGCTGATTACGCTGTAATTTATAGATTGCAAATTTGAGTAGGGACATTATCATTTCTCGCCGCAAGACACTTACAAGAGCTGATAACAGACTCATTTATAGACGAAAAAGCTCCACTCAATACCGTCAATACTAGCAAAGTAGCCATAGCTACACCAAACTCAACACATAGAAGCACGCCACTATAAGTGCCTTGCTTTATTTAAAAAAAAGGCCTTCAACAGTTAAGTGTTTTGAGAAGGAAGGTTCACTGTTGCCTGTCGAAACACAGAAACAGACAGAAACAGAGAATGAGAGAGAAGAGATTTAACTTGTGGCTGACCGAGTCATCTGCAGAGGCGTCCTGCATGCCGCCGTAATACGCCGAGCGCTCGTCGTCTTCCTCCATGTAGACTGGAGGCTCGTAGGAGGTCAGGAAAGTCGACGGCCGGTACAGGTGCTTGTTAAGGTGGTGCTGCCGCTTATTGGATGCCTAGGTATCAAAACATGCACCGGTGATGTTACCAAAGCAGGCATGCATTACTAACGGGTTCCTTATATACACTTGTACCATTATTATTTATCTTATTACTACTATTTCTTCTACTACTAACATTATTGTAAACAATCTAAATTCAAAACGCTTTTCCAGGTACTCAAGACACTTTACATTCATCAAGAATGTAAATCAAGATTTGTTTTGATGAGATTAGTGATCCGGTAAGGTTAATGGATTGGTAAAGGGGTAATGGTTACCTTTTTAGTGTACATGCACATGTTGGGTGTTCTTCCAGGAACAGGGATACCAGCTTTTGTCAGTTTGATGAAGTACTTTTGAACCCTACTGGCAACCTGGAATGATTTAACAGGAAAATGGTTGCGTTAATGATTTCCAACAGAGAAACAGCAGCTTGAAGTAATTGAGGTCACGCGCATGTATCTTCCAGGTACTTGCGGGACGCAGTTCACACACAAGTGATGCCACCAGTCTGTCTATGGCTTTTAGCATTGCAATGTGATTAATTCTTGCCATTTAACAGTCTGTTTGTTTGGATGGTGAAGACAGCTTGCAAAAGTCCATATGGCTAACATCATGACAGGCGCATAAAAATACAGAAATTGACATTTGGTTCACGGAAAATCGTAAAATATGTACTTTGGATGATCTGTTGTGCTCTTGTTTGGCATCTTGACATTTGTTTATTTTGAAATTAGATGTTTTTGTAGGCCCTGTTTTTCTTCTTTTCCCACCTGCAAAACCAATAATTTTCTTTGCCGTGTCTCATACTTTTTACATGTGCAAATAAATAAATTAATCTGAACGAAGCAGCGGTTAGTCATGCCTCTCTGTGTATCAATATAGGAAGAGGAAGTCACCTGTTTAGCTGTTCTATTGCCCAGCTCATCAGCAATCTTCTGCCATCTTCTGGACTCTACTTCCTCAGGAGGAAACTTAAGGAGAAGCAGCTCCAGTTTTTTCTATAAAAGACACAAAACACCAGGTGAAACCCTGTTGGGATAATACAGACTTCTTCACTGCATGACTGCTTATACTCTCTATTGGTACATCAATGCTGAATTTAAATATGAAGCTTTCATTTGACAAAATGACAACACTTTTTCAGACTGGACTCTGGATAAAAATGAGAAATTATATTTGGAAGTTAAACTTTCCATATGTAGAGCGACAATATGTTTCTGTACCAGTATCAACAAGAAAGTCCTATAAATGTACGATGCTTGGTGAATAAGGTGATCATGTTAATATATAGTACATCCTCTTCCAGCCTTGCTACTTACCTGTTCCTCCACAGTCCACAGCTGGTTAAATGTGTCAGGCTTGTTTGCGTGACATAACCTCCCCCTGATCATCTGTCAAGAAGACAGACATGTTAAAAGACTGACAGGATACAAAAAGGCACTCCTCCATTTGAAGAGGTCGCCACGTATGAACTGCCTGGTGCACTGAATCTTCCAGTTTGACAGAGAATGCCGGGCTGTCAGATGTGACTGGAGATATGTCATTGGGAAGACGGGGGAAAAACAGCAACTCTTTTGACCGACAAATAAGTGTAGCCTGGGAGAACGCAAATGCGCTTGCACAATAAAAAATTGGTAAACCAAAATAATCAAGGAGTTGTCTGCTCTGTGCTAAGTCCTTGGAGTCGTCTAATCTCCAGGATCAATTAAAGTGAGACCTTACTTTCCATAGATACATTGTGTGCTCACATGTGCTTCCTGCTTAACTCTGCCAGTAGGAGTGAGTATGGGGGAGGTGGGGTTGGAGGTCGGGCGCAGTAAAACGTCAATATAACCTGATATGATGTAGGGCACCTTGCAGGAGACTGGTGACTCACCAGCGCTTGGTTAATCCACTGATTATATACTGGGAGACAATCACTTTGTCTCTGTTGTGATGACAGCATTGGCTTGTGTGTGCCGTAGAGATTATTTGAGTAGAGAGTACAGTCATACCTGTGTTTGTCCGCCGTTCTCTAGGGCGTCACTAGTGGGCAGAGAGGAGTACATGGTGGAGGATTCGCCTTCCTTCTTGGGTTCCACAGGACTTTTTGGTCGAACAGGCAAACCTGAGATGTGAAAATACGCAATTCTTATTTTTTATGTATTATTTTCAAAGAATCTAAAATTCTAAAGAATGTCTCTGGACTCTGGATCTTATTTCTTTATTTCTACATGCCCTTGTCGAAGATCAGCTGCAGCTGCCTGGTTTTGCGTTTCTTCTCGCAGAACTCTCTCTCGAAGTCCCCCAGGCCTGAGGTGTATTGCTCCCATGCAATGTCAGGGAGCTGGACCACTCGCTGGGGGCAGGGCAAGCCCAGATTCACCTGAGGGTCACCAGAGTCAGGGGTCAGGATCTATCAAGAAGTGACCTTAGGACCTCTGTTAACCTTATTGCAGTAAGGTCAGGGAAGTGAAGGCAGGTGAGACAAAAATATTACCTTTGGCAAATTCAGATTCATCCCTTTGGATTTTGCAAAATGTTAGTTTTTTATGTTTTTAACTTTTAAATCAATGTAAGTTTTGCTTTTTGAGCTTTTCTTTCATTGCGTGATACAAATAAAATGGCCAGGCATTATTATTTTTTATTCTATTTTATGGGTTTGACCCCCAGTTATATCTCTGACCTCTTAACCCCTTAAGAGCCAGAGTGCAACCTTAGATCCCTGAGCAGGGGCTTTCTGGTCATTCCTTTATCTTGATTTAAGACCAGGGATGGACAAGCATGTGCCGTGGAGGGCCAAGAGTATGCAGGTTTTCATTCCAACCAAAGACCAGCTATATTTTCATTATTGTGTGTGCACAATTTCATAATGTGCACAAATAAATTAACACATGCGCACAAGTTAATACAAAACTGAGGATGAGTTATCAAGGTATTACCTACCGACAAAGCTTACCATGGAACAAGTTATTGCTAGTAAGACAAAACTGATGACATATTGAGAGCCAATGGGCTCTACCATCATCAATATGCAGGCTTGAGGGATTACAGTTGTATTAGTCAACACGCTTGAAGGGGCTGGTGCAGTGGCACTGACTCTGACTCTATATATTAACACACGTTTATCTATTCACACACTTTTTATGCAACTCGTGCACACGTTTTATATATTGTGCGCACACAATAGCACTTTGTGCCCACAAGTTAACACTTTGTTACCAAGAAGAGTCTGTATTAGTGTTACCCGTTTCTGCAGCTGCTCCACAAAACTGATGGGGTCAGCGAGTGCCTCTCTCTGGTGGCGCGCCAGAGTCTCCAGGTCCAGGATGGCTTGCGTGCGCTGGGCCTCAAGCACTCCAATGGTCTGAAGCAGTCTCTGATAACTGACAGAGGGGAGCGAGGTTAGACAACACTGGAAGGAAGGGGCCGATTACATTATTTTAAATGACACTTGCCATGCAGCAGCGCATCAAACTTATAGAAGATGTGTGTGGCAATCTGTTTCACCTATTTTCCAAGGAATGTGTTCAGGGGCGTCAGTGAGGCTTAAGTGAAATTACCAAAAGCCACCAGACAAATGCTGGTCAATTTTGTCAGTTCTAGAAAACCTGTCATCTACAAGCCACTTTGGCGAATACATAACTCACTTGGAGGTCCTAAAATAATTACCTCATACATTTGTTAAAGTGTAACCCACCAGGCACGGTGGCTGGCAAACAATGTTTGTTTTCCCTGTTAAGTTAGTTGCCCTTGCCATTAGAAAATACATTAAAACATTGGCCTGATCAATAAGTGTGCACATTCGCGGTCAGATTTCATGGCAAATATCAAAACCCTTGCGTGACAAACTCTCGGGCTTTGCAGTGCTTAAGGAGACTTCAGTGCTGGAGAAGTCCGACCTTTCCACCCACACCCTCAGGGGAACAGAGGAACTGCTAAATGAGCTCTGACTGACTAAGTGTGGTATTGACTCAGAGGCCTTACAGTGGGAGCTGTGGTGGAGGAATCAACAGGAACGTTACAGCGTTCTACATAGCTACAACCTCATGCAGACGCTCAGTGAGGCGGAGTGGATCAATCTCCCATGAATGAAAGTCAATGCACAGGACACAAGTCATTCAGTAGCTGCCAGTGTTTCTAAAATCCTACACGGTGAAGCCAAACGTTCAGAGGAGTCCACTGTGTTTAACCTCATATCCCTTCATCAGCATTCAGACATCGCCTATTTTACACTGAATGCGAGGCCCTGCTGACTAGTGATGCACGGGTCAGGCTTTTATTTTTTCAACCCGCGCCCGCCCGACCCATTTTCATACACATAAAACGACGACCAAAACCGATCCACCAACCCCGGGGGGGAAAAGAAAAAAAGAAAAGATTGAGGCAGACTCTTGCAGTGTGCGCAGGATTAATGTTGGATGGTGGGATAAACCAGCTGGAGATAGGATTGGTTTATTCTGTTAATTACATTTTAATTTAATTTAAATTGAGTCTAAAATTAGATTGCGTGTACTGTGTGCAGCCTATTTGACCCGCACCCACCCTCAATATTATCTTCAGTCGACCCTCACCCACCCACGTGACCCGCGGGTTTTTTGGATTGACCCGCGCATCACTACTGCTGACCTTGTACCATGTGTCAGTATGTCCTTTGTTACTATGCATGTTGTCAATCTGTCGCTGTACCAAGGCCACCAAAACAAACTCCTGTACATTTGCTGTATTGCAGTGATTCTGATTCAAATGTCACCGCAACTTGCCGACTGTCAGATGAATACATGATCTGCACATTAATCTGCCATAGGGATATGAGGACTTGGCTTTGCTTCTCTGCACTCTGGCATCCCTCCAGGTGTCCAGGGACATGCCTGGTGTTCCATTGCCACCTACTACCAAGGTCCACTGACGAGCAATGGTGCCAAACAAAAAGATAGCCAGTAGAAGAGAGCTGCTATGTTAAAGCCGTAACGGTGCTTGCTTTCTGAAAGCTTAAAAGTGATCGAGCCAGAGGGAAATGTGTCGAAATCCATAACACTGTAAGACGCAAACATAAGCCGTCATCTACACACATCAATGAAGTCGGTGTCAATTCACCATATTCAGCAACGTAAAATGCCCAGTCATGCTTCTCCTCACTGCATTAATTTGAGCCTTCAAAAAATCCTCTTACTCAGCACAACCAAACCTTGGCATGGCACAAAAACTAAAGTAACTCTCCAAATTTGAACCTCTCACTACTACTGGCATCAAACGGACGACAAAGGGGTCTCAAGTGAGGACGTCTGTAAGCCCCATCCCTTCTACCAAGATGCTACACGGATCAGCTGACCTGCCACAGTGCAGTTAGCAGCACCTGGCTGAGCACAACATGGGATAACCTGTCCACTAGCATAAGCGTACACACCCAATCCTATGTGACGACGAGTCCTCACAAAACCATGAACATGACCTGGCACTGAGAAATCCACTACAATACTCATATTTTGCCTTACTTGTAATCAAGGAATAGAGGAGAGAACAGAGGCAATCAGCACAGTAATTGTAACAACCAATGTCCTAGGGTTTTGGAAATCGCTAAATTGGCAGCTAATTCACACAAATGCAGCACCAGATTGAAGGTGGAAACGAAATGCTTAACAGGTACAACCTCATTATCGACTGCAATCAGGGCTACATGTACATGCACACCAATATTCCCTTAATAATTGAGATGATCAAACATTTTGATTATGGGTTGGTGCAGGTAAAAGGGATATTCTACTGGCTGATAAGGGCAAGGATGATTTTTAAATTGTATTTACGTTATATCTTTTCCTAGCTGTGGAGGGCCACCACCGCTAAACTAATATAAAGGAAACATTTGTTGGGATATTCCGATATTGAGGCATGTAAACATTATGTCATTTTGAGATGTTTTTCCTTCGTCAGTGCAAGCTTGGTTTCCATGATCATATAGCCCAAATAGAAATATCCAGAATATTGTATGCACACATAGTCAATAATGTGTTGCCCACAATAAAATTAATTATCTGTATTTTAAACAACAACAAAAAATCGACCCGTGAGAAAATTCTGCACTTATTTTGCAAAATATAATATATGCTTAGAACATACATCAACTCAACAGCACCTCCAGTTTATTCAAAGCCTCAGACCTTAAGTAATGCAATGATCACAGAATAAATAGATCAGTATGCGTGCTCAAAGACAAGAGAGCTACATCGACAGAAGGAGAGGAGAGAACAGAATCCCGGGGGGGGCTCCAACATACTCTTTGTTGTGTTTAAGAGCCAGGTGGTCAGACTCAAAGTAATACACGTCTGGTTCCTCTTCCTCCTCCTCTTCCTCCTCTGCAGCCTGGCTGCGTGTCGGCTCCTTGCTGCTCCCGGCCTCTTCGCACTCCACAGGCCCATTGTCCTCACCACCTGCCCCGTCCCCAGGATCCGCAGAGGCCGGCTCCTCACTGGAGGGGCCCACACAGTCCAAGGGAGCAGGTTCCCCAAGCGTGGGGCAGTCCTCCTCCAGCCCCACCACCACCTTCCCTTCTTCTCTCAGGGGACCATTGTCTCTAGGAGGGGAGCTGGGTTTGGGGGAGGAGGCTTTGCCACCAGTGGTGGCCCTCCTGGGTGAAGTCCGCAGGGTGTACCTGTGTTCGTAGGGCTCTGTGAAAGAGGGG
>OMOT01053090.1:0-10354 GCA_900312575.1 Acanthochaenus luetkenii
TTACTGAATTTAAAAACATATCACCCCATGGCATGTTCAAGCACTGAAAATATAATCATCATAAACTCCATTTGAACGTTAGTTAAATTACGACCAGCCTTACAGAGGAAAGAAAAGACATTGGTTTTCCACATTATTTGAATTAGCGTAACTTTACTATTCAGTGTCGCCAAATCCCACCCTTCAAAATGCACGGTGCAGAGAAGGTGCTGCAGCAGTATACACAGTCACACGACACGTTTGCCTTTGAGAAATCCCAGAGTTTATGTGGAAAGATGTGTAGGCCTATGCATCTGTGCATCTATGCATCAAACAAACCTATGGGAGATGTTTTGATGGATCCGACTGACCTGATTTCACATTTCCCCCGTGTGTTCTTTAAGTAGAAATGTGTATTAAAAAGGTCTTGCACATTATGATACAAAAAAACTGCTGTTGATGCAGGATGTTTGACCTCCCATGCTGTTGTATCCTGATTGAAATGAAACACTTGGCCTTGTCTCAGTGACGTACCGTCACCCTGTTGCAATAATACTCTGTAACACTGAATAAGACAGCCGGACGGACTACAGTACATTCTAAACCATTCTTATTTGCAGCAGTGCTAAAGTTCTACACTTTCCCAGTAAGACGACCTCCAGCATCCATTACAGGCAATGCAAGATGTTCTAAATACGCCACAGCAGTTAGTACCAGAGTGCGCGAGGTGGAAAGTGCCAAGAAAACCGACATGTTATTGCCTTCCCTGGCTTTCTGCAGGCGAGCACAGCGCTGGAGCATCCCAGATAAGACAGTGAGAGGTTGGAGGTGGGCGGAGCGGTGGGGAGAGTGAAGACAGCCACCCATTTGTCAATGTCCGCATAGCCTCCAGGTTGGAAAGCAGCATGCATTGTAGCTCTGCATTACAAATGACACCCGGAGTGGGAGCTTCCTGATAAGTGTAATCTCTCCTGCTTTCCCCTGCAGGACAATATACCGCTCATTCCCATTCAGGGGCCTCGCTGGCAGAGTTGCCAACTTTTGTCTGGCGGAAAGTGTGAGGTTCTTAATTTTGCACGCTTACGTATATGCACATTAATGTATTTTATTTTTTTGGTCTGTTTCAGTTATTTAGTTATGTCAGTCATTATTTGGTTCTTTATTTAAAGTCTTGTCATTAATTTATATGATCATAGTTGCCTCACAAGCTGGTTTCTCATATACAGTGTGCACTCTCAAACAGCTGTGATGGGTGCGCTTATTCTTTATTTGCTCATTATTCTTCATGATTGAACAAATCCAGTGCTAAAGCCTTGAGAAAAGGACGAAATATGTTGTTTGATACACAATTAGTAGTAGCAAAAGCATGGACTGGCATTCAGACCAAATTCCCCAAGCTTCAGTGGGGTTATGAATGTGCTGCTGCTAGCTCTGCTTCCCCAACACCTGTTTCCCACCGGCTAATGCAGCCAGCAGATGTGCTACCTGAAATAGAGTCTGAAATAAAAAGCACACAACAAAATGTACCAAACTCGCCAGATTTATGCACACATCATTCACAACCTGATTTGGCGCTATAGTGTATCTGAAAACTAGAGATTTATTTTTGTTTTTTTAGGGCATAAATACATTTATATGCTGTAAATAAAACGAAATAGGCCCCTTGTGAACATTAAGCTTTTTCAAATAATATGGGTTTAATGTATTATCTTATGCAACTGTGCCACAGGGATTAACCTGATGACCAATGATATCTGTCTCTGACTCAATTAGGAAAGAATATAAAATATGTGCATTCATTGACCCCCTTCCATCTCCGCCTCCCTTTCCAATTCCCTCAATGAGCTTGCCTCTAGTTACTATGAGTCATCGAACTGCTTAAATGTGTCTATTTGCATAATAGCGGCCATGCATCAGCTGACGTGCGGTCGGGAACCCGTGAATTATGTAGCTGATGAGTGCCATATCCCATGTGCATGATTTAAGCAAAATAGCCCAAAGTGTCTTCCTGAATAATCCGGCAGCCATTGTGTGACAGCTGTGAACAACCGCTGTGGCAGTCAAATTGTCCCGAAATATCAGCACTTCTCTGGGGACACAAAATCTGTCATCCCTGCCCCAGAGAGGTGGACATAATGGTGCAAAACAGACATTAAACGTGTCACCAAAAATGTAATTACCCACACTTTTTTTAGAGCTGTACATTTTCACCATTAATCTTGACATCTTTGTTTTAACTCCCCTTCCAGACAAATATTTAAGGTTGATCCATTGCAGTTTTTCTCGCTCCACAAAGCAATCGGTAGATCTCATTCCACAGTAAAGCTCGTTTTCTCCGAGGCTGCCTCGCTGATTAGCGGTCAATATGAGGGCCTCTCTCTGTATGTCTCTCTCACTCTTTCTTTCTTGTCCTCTTCCCATCTTTTCCTCCCTTTCCCCCGTCTCCCTCCCCTACTAAAACAGCAAGATTCACGAACCTTTCTGAAAAGGTCCAGCGATCTGTCAGTGTGTCCGGTGGCCACGAGGCAGCTGAAATTGGACTTGGCTGGAACGGGATTTGGAGGTAGAAAATGTATAGGGAATGACAGTAAGTGTCTAGAGGGGGAGATTTTTAGATTGGTTCCCCCTCTTCAGAGCGAGAGGGAGGGAAAGACGGGGTGGGGTTCCATTTTTGCCTGTTACAAGAGACAAAATCAATTAACGGGCCCATTGTTCCACACAATTCTCATTCAGCCAGCTCACTGGGTGAGGATATACAGGCCCGCAGTACAGACTGGATGATGGCAATATAAATGTTGCTGCTCTGACAGGCTGTCCTGCTCTGCCACAGATGTAATATAATGGCTGCAAATACTGTATTCACACTGCTTAACAATACATTAATAACGGACCAGGCACAACTTCAGAAAGTCTTGATGCAATCTTCCTCTCATATAATAAACAGAAAAACACAACACTATGCGATTTGAACACATTGTGAGTACGGTCATACCACAACACCGCTGCTTCCTGTCCTCTAGTTATGATGTCCCCTCTGACAAACTGAAAAAACACACAGCAGCAGACAGCAGGCCGAGTCCAGATGCAGTGCTACATAATTGATTCCTTGAAAACACATATATATATCCTCACAAAGAATGTCGCCTTGAATAACAGGAAAAGATGCTGTGTTTAAGGAAGGGCAGTACAAGCCGCACTCCAAAAACATCCCAACAGCAAAGATGAATGGGGCTATGAGAAGCCTTTTCCGAGGTGTTGAATGCAAAGTTGTACTAAAGTTGTGGAGAACAACGGAACAGCCCAAATCAGGAATGCGTTAAATAAGAAGGGGAATGAAAGAATAGTCGGGGTCAGGAATGCGAGCTGCAAGTGCTTTCATGATGTGAGGCAACAGCCCACATCCTCCTATTTGTTTTGGACTTGGCAACTCAGCCGTGGCACTGCTTGAATAACTAAATTAAAACAGATGCTCCCTAAAGTCATTCAGATACCTCATGCTGGGTTGAAAGCTTCACCCTCCACAACAATCCTTTGGATATATTGAAGATTATGTTCTATTGAGCCGGGAGGAATAAATCAATAAATAAATGTTTCATTTTACATACTTTCATCCTGAAAGTAATCAAGATCTCTCAGCAGGATTTCCTGTCTTTCTTTTGCTGCTCAAGGATGTGCATACAGCCAAGGCAAAAATGTCCTTATGGACTCCATGGATGAGTCTCTGAGACAAAGTGCATTTATGCCTGAGGACAACAGTGGACCATGAGCTCATGAATCCAAGCATTATTCAGCCATGTCAACCTCTGTCTCCAGCTCAATTCAAAACCATCACAGTGCTTCATCCCAGTTAGAGACACTGATAATTGTTATAATACTTTATGTATAAAACCTGTACATCATCACCTACATGTAAGCGCTTCACTCCTCTTACAGATAATGAATAACTTATAATTCATTACAATGGAGCATTTTATTTATTCCCAACACAACAGTAATGCAACATAACAGCCCCTCTGGAGATGATAGGGATTCAGAGGATTAATCAAGTACACTTTAGCAGGGCGGATGCTGGTCGACACGGGGGTTCGAACCCCTGGTCTCCTTGCTCACTATGCCATCCTGCTGCCTTTACACCCCTTGGGGGAACAGCTTAGCCTCTACCAGCTAGACTCCTCTTAAATCCATGAAAATCAGTCACAGTCAGGGATATTCCATAGAAAGCTATATGTAATTGAGTCCTTAGGCTAATGCCGCCGCGCCCCCACCCAACGCGGTTCCATTTCCCTTTACATAGTTTTATCTAGATTGCATCCCAAGCAGTGCATGAATTATTTCATGGATTTATCCTGAATCTACAGCGGTAGAAACTGAGCGTCACAGAGATATTAAAGAAAGGGGAAAAAAACCTCTTCAAACACACTGGTTTTATAGAAGCATATTTCAACAGCTTCCTCTGTACGTTTGATGAATTGTAAAAATAAAAAAAAAAAGGTTTTTGTATCACAATCTGAACACCTAAGAAACAATTTTGTAAACAGCCCCCATTCACGACACATAGTCATCAGGGTCATGGTAGACAGTCCGCAAATAGGGTCTGTGCATGATTTTATGTCATAAAATAGTGCACACACATCATGCACGTCATTGCCAAAATAGATTTCATAGAGCTTCTCAGCCTTGCACGTGATACTGGAGTCATCAATAAAATTCTGAGTGCTCGTCTCTCAGACACACACTCATCTTTATGGACCATTGATAGTAAAGTAATCAGCGGCTCATGACGGTAGTGATGGCTAAGCTCTGACCGATAAAGGCAGTCTGCTGTGTGTGCTCTGTCTGGGAAGCAGAACATTCACCCTGCGATGCCCGAGGAGATGACAGGAAAAAAAAACGGAGAAAAAAAACAGGACGCCTACTACAGCGCCTTGGGGCACTCCATCATACAAATCAGACCCTCATATTCTGTATTAACAGAGACAGTGATGAAGAGACATTGGTATTCAGGACAATGGATAGATGGTGCTGGATAGCTATTTATTAATGAGCAAGCCAGTGTGGAGGGAAAGCTTCACGTCTCCATGGTCTTTAGCCTCTCATGACCCCCTGACTGTTTTGAAGTCGGAGGAGTACAAGAAAGGCATTATGAATATGTCTTTGAAATTGCACCACATAAAATCCTCTGTCAAAAATACGGGGAGAAAGTCATGTGGTGAAATATGACGTTTTGTCTCGCATGACCTTATGCGTTTACAAAACAAAGCACATTCTGAATTCAATAGAAAGATCCTGGTGCCACCTCGAGATGAGGACGGTGACCCTAACTCACATCAAAGGGATTTAAACAACAGACTAAACAAACTTATAAAGAAGGCTGGTTCTATCATTGGCATCCCCCCTGATTCCTTGGAGGTTATTACAGAGCAACGCACAAGAAAAAAATTACGTACTATACTACAGTACAAGGGCCACCCTATGCCTGGGTCTTTTGACAGCCTGAGGAGTGTTTTTAGTGGTCAGGAGGTCTTTTCTCCCTACTGCCATTAGGTACTTTAATGAAGCAGACGTCTGACTTACTTTTTATATATTTTTCCTTATCTCTCTTAGGCCTGCACCCTGCACTGTGCATATTGTGAATCTTTGTCTGTGCTGAAGAGCACTGTGTTGGTGGCTGTCCCTTGTTTGTTCTGAATTATGTATCTGTGTTCTGCTTCTGGTGACCCATTGGGGATCAATAAAGTATATCAATCAATCAATCAATCAACTCCTTTCTAGCCAGCCAGTGACTATCAAGAAATCTGCGATTTAACATCACGGAATCTGACATCCCCATGCTGGCAAGCCTATTTCATGCTTCAGGTCCTTGGGGCAATGGGGGCTGAACTTGTGAGAGTGGAGTTAGAACAGAGCTTGACAGTGAGTAAAAAACGGATCAGTGAGATAGATAGGCGGTTATGTGAGCCGCATTCCAACCCAATATGGCTCCACTGCGTTAAAACCCCCTCTCTTGTCTTTGGATAAAATCAGCCATACTGGACAGAACTTGTATTATAGTTTTAAGAAAGACAGACACATACAAAGATTATCTACTGTACATCCAGTAGCCAAAGATGTACCTACCTGTGAAAAAGGATACGCACCTACACACTGTTTTATACTTCAGGAAGTTAGTTAGGTAGCGGGAGCACGTCTGAGAGATTTATTATCATCTTCGTTTGGGTGTCCTTTTTCAGAGTTACATAACCAGATCACTCGATTATTCTCCAACTGTCTCTACTTGCACCGGATTGACAGTAATCCGTCAAAACAATGTGTTTTAAAATCTGTCTCCCATTTATGACGTGTGCCAAATCACAAACAGTGGGATTACTGTCCTTCTGAGGCTGCAGATGGATAGATACTGTATATTGGACAGCTTTTAGAATTTACTCATCATGGAGATTAGCAGCTAAGTTTGCAGAGATGCTGCTCAGGTCATGAGGGATGAAAGGAAAGATAGATGATAGATTATTGGATGGATTCAGCCATTAAAATACAGACCAGATGGAGGAGTCGGGGACTGCAAACCTGCCAAAATGGCAATAGAGTTCTCAACGGGCCTAAAAATTCAATCCCAAGACCGACCAAACCAGAAAAAGAAGAAGAAGCATCATCTAAAGCTGTGGTAACCTACATTCGCCTCATAGTTACGGCAAACGGGAGATGTTGGATGAATAAAATAAATAGCTACATTTTAACAAGTAGAGAAAGTCTTGACAATTGATTGACTCGTAAATTAGCAATCAGCACCATGGAAAGCGCCAAGTGCTCACATGTAAAAATGCAGATTAGCCTACTGTAAAAACACGCAGAGATATTATTTATTTTTTCTTTATTTGCAGCCCGAGCCCTACCCGACCCGACCAATTAGCATAAATTGTCGCCTTGAACCCGCCCCCCGTCGGGCTCAGGCTGAAACTGACAACTCTAGTCCTCCTCCATTATCTCTTCATTAACTTCCTGTTATTTGTCATCCTCCATATTTCCATCAGTACATTGTATTAGCAGGCATTCAGGTGGCAAATAGATGCTGCTAGGAGCGTTTAATTGCAGAAATGTGCACTACTTGCTCATTTTGGGGGATAACTAATTACTTGTACCTTGCTGTCTGGATATTCACAACACTGGACCAAGTTGGCACACTAATGAATTGGCGCTTCGCTCAGGTGGCTCCCAGAAATAGAAGTTACTGTTTGTGATTCTATTTTGGACAGCTTATACCAGACATGATGATAATGTTAATGGTTTGCATTGGGCCAGGCAATAATTGCTGCCATGGCGGTGGCTGATGAGCTGCACTGGTAATGTGAACATGAATATGTCAACATTTAGCTTATTGTGCGCACTATATTTCCACTGGATTGGCCTGGTTTCCATGTGATTGTTACTAACACAGCACTGTTATTTTAGCCTAATTTTCCCTGGGTGTTGCTGTTAAGCATATTGCTAATAAATCAAAAGTAATTTTCAAAGAATAATCACGTTGCTCACGAGTGGAAGTGAAGTAGAAAACAAAGCTATAGTATCTGACGCAATAGGAACAATACACAAGGTCTATTTGGTTCTCTAGGGGGATTTGAGAGACGTCCGTGCATGTTGAATGACCAGGGGCCTCATTTATCAAAGCGCGCGTAGAACACGTTCTAAATCTGTGCGTAAGAACTGCCAGTACGCAAAATAAATGTGGTATTTATTAAACGTGCGTGCGTACGCACAGCAACGTACGATGATAAAATCCCACACATTCTATATCGCTCTGCTCGTGCAAGACCTTGCTCATTTACATAAAGAAATGCCCCAAATGAGCCATACATGGTAAACGACTTCCCCTTTAAAAAGCCCCGGCCTAATAGGACTACTTGATGCGGACAACATGGAGTGTGATAATAAGTCCAAGAATAAATGATAAATGAGGCCGCCGGACCTTATGCCAATCAGCACTTCTCCTCAGGCCTGACACTCAACCTATTCCTCCTATTAGCTGGCTGAACAGATTTGCTTAGACATACAGCAAAGAGGTGTGTGTATATGTGTGCATGTGTGATAGTGTGTGTGAGAGAGAGCACGTGTGCTTGTGACTGTGCATGTGTATGCATGCACGCATGAATGTGTGTGTTTGTGAATGTGTGTGTGTGTGTGTGTGTGTGTATGACATGACCTTTGGTGCCGAAGGCTAACTGTGCTGTTATTTATAGGTTGGGCCAAATGGGAGGGCAGACACTTTGTCACCATGGATATCTCATCCATACACAAAGACACAGGGACACATCTCTCTCTCTCCGAGTGTACCTGTCCACAGCGACTCCCACGAGTGTGACGATACAGTACACTCCCCCCCCCTACACTCCACACACACACACACGCACGCACACACACCAACAAACACGCCAGGCTGCCAACAATCAGCCATACCAGTATAATGAACTACTTTCTGTAATACATGTATTTTGCATTTTTGGGCAAAAATAAATAAATACAATGATTGGCACTTTGAAACGTCAAACCAAGAATAAAATGATGATTTGACAGACACATTACCATATGGAGGCCTCTTGAGATGCTGAGTGAGCGGCTGGGGATGACTAATGTAGCTGATGGTTGTGGAGACACAGTTGTTTCCAAGAGAGCTAGTTTTCAAAATGAGCAGGTCCTCTACTGACAGCTTCAGTAAATAAAGCCCCGAGACTGAAATGTCTGTCACTGAGAATTGGAGCTTCATTTCCAAGGAGGAATACGAGAAGTTAAGAGGAGTATGTTTTGTCATCCATGTCTAGGAAGTCGGAGCGGCCTTCCCGTGGTTGACGAGAGGCTAAGTGGCGACGCAATTTTCCATCGACCGCAAAGTAGTATGTCGTCTGCAACTAAACAAAGCAACGGATGGTGTTGAGATTCACCTCTCGGCACCTTTCTGGTATTCTAGGGCATAGAGATGTACAGAAAATACTTGTAATGACGGAGAACTACATCGTAGCACGTACCAGCTGTTGAGAGTGGGACTGAACCTAGCTAGCTAGCTACCGCCGCTTGTTCCCTTTGCAGGAGTTTGGAGGTGGATTTAGTACACGGATGACCAAAACTAGAAAAATGCTCATTTTATTCCGCTTGGATATCATAAACAACAAGTGAGTTATACACAGCTGCCAGGGATGAATGCCTGTATGACCAAGATTGTGTATTCCAGTTTGCAAAGACATACCAATGACAGACGTAAATGTGAGAAGGAACCACGAGTGATTAAGCACGATTGCAAACAAATAGCCACACCTGGGATAGTGAGGGTTAGGCAAAGACAGCCATCCATGCCCTCGGAGTGCATGTGTTGCTCTGATAGCACCAACTGTGTCACCACCACACCTTGGGGTTAAGCTGCGAGGATTTACATGACCTGCTTAAAATAACTCCAGTTTCACACTGGAGTTCTGGGTAACTAGCACCTCAACAAAATTGTTGTAATAACCTAACGTGCAACAAAAGCTAAACACAAGGTTCGTATACCGTAGGTTTATATCTGACACTACAAAGTACTTCAGTAGTGAACACTATGTCGTCACGGTGGGTCTCGTCTGACACGTGTCTGTGTTATGTGAACCTTTACCTCTCCCGTTCATGTTGTTTTTAGTCCAAGGTTGAAGGACACACCACCAGTATGTACGTAGACGAAATGTGGGTGTTTTCCAAACGCCTGTCTCACAAAGTCTCGGGACAGAACCTAATGTAATGTTTTCAGGCAGCAAAAGTTATAGTTTGAATGTAAAACATGCAGCATTCAGGCAGCCGACAACCCGAGACCACAGTGTTTACACAACACAATACCTTCTTTCCGATTCAGCCAGACAAACCCATGAAAACACTGGTGGCGGCAAACGTTACAGTACAAATCCCTATGAACTGCACTGTGATCTGTTCACCGACCAAACACACGTCTTCAGTGGGAGCCATGGCCAAACTCCTCTTGTCGTTTGTCTGGAAGGTATTTTCAGCTAAACAGAATAATTGTAGCATGATGTATAAGAGCACTATCGGGTCACACTATCAAAAACTGGCAGGCAGCAAGGTGGACTAATGTTTAGAGGGACTGTCCTGTAGCCAGAAGGTCACAGGTTCGATCCCCACAACAGCAAACATGTGCCCATCAATAAACCATATGTCCTGCTCATTCTCCGTAAGTCACTCGGGAGGAGAGTGTCAGCCCAAAACCACCACTGCAGATGAGTGCAGGTGAAGCGTCGGGGGCCATAATGGCAGAGTGCACCGTTCAGACAATAACAACTAACATGAGGCCAGTGCAGGTTAAAGTCTCCCAACGGCTCGGCACCACAACAGGTGACTCACTCGGCGA
>OMOT01053092.1:0-11687 GCA_900312575.1 Acanthochaenus luetkenii
TATATCACTCCGCCTCCCCTCCTCCGTCCCCCTCTCCTCTCCTCTCCTCCCTCCATCTCCCCTTCACGCCGTGAGGAGCTTTTTTATTGCCTCTCTTTCAAGGCGGTTGTCATAACTCACATTTCTTTGAGTTTATCTAGTATTCCAATTACACAGCTGCATATTTGACGACCGCTATTTTTAAGAGCGCTCCTCAAGGGCGCTGCCGCAGTACGGGCCTTTCTGGAGTTTCGTGAGTCTTCGCCTTCCAGTGGATTCAAAATACTTGTCGATCTGCTCAGTGGGTTTTCCGCAGTAACCACAGTATTTCAGGCCTGAGTGAGACATCAGGGAGAAAAGGCATTTTGGAGACATTTTGGGATGACCGACATCCTCGGCTGCTACCTGCATCTGAACCTGAATATCTTTCTGATATCAGTTCGAAACTGTTTCCAAAACAGTTTTAATACGAACAACATATTGTGAAAAGATTGTTCTCTTTTGGGTTGAACTTGGCCACCTGCTGCAGTTTGTTGGGAGAGTCAGACGGACGGACGGACTCTCTCTCTCTCTCTCTGGACCCAAAACCAAAATGAAGTAGAGAGCTAGTGGCACCCAAATCAGCAGAAGCTTCTCTCTCGCCCTCATTCAATCACTCTTGTCTTGTTTTACTGCCTGCGCCGCTTCACTCTCATATCTCACTGGTCTTTTTTTTGGACCGCTCTCCCTCTCTTCCACTTTGTGAGAGTCGTCGGCCTTCTGCTCGGAGCCTTCTCCCTTGTCACGTCATGTTTTTTTTTAAAGTAGCCGAGCGTCTCTCTTGGCTTTCATCTCCGTCTCTCTCCCCAGATCTTGGCTGAAGGCTCTCTGTCTGAGTTGAGGGATGGAGAGGCAGGGACTGGAGGAGGTTATGAAGCAAAATCACTCCAATATGAGGTATCTGAGGTTCCTTTATGTGTGTGTGTGTGTGTGTGTGTGCTGCGCTGCAGGGATAACCGCCAGGCCTTTGTGTACATATACCACATTAATGTATTCATTACCTGAGGGCACACGGACAATTGAAGATGGAAATCAGGACGTAGAGCAATAGTTTCTGAACACTGTATGTTTGTTGAATTCTTCCCCCCGGAGGTTTCTGCTCCACCAAACTTCCAATCTGAGAGAAGAAGTTTGGCACAAAGAGGTTTTGATGCTCGACATGTTAATCCATTTTTAAAAGCAGGGGAACTGAACCGCATGTTTAATCTGTGGTGATGAAGCATCCAGAAGTGTTCAGATATGGATTAGAGGGCATGGAAACGGACTGAATGAGTAGCCAACATGGCCGACAGCACTGGCCCTCCTCCAAAGACCGAACCACTAAAGGTACTGCATGTGTCCTCTAGTGTGTTGGCCTCCAGCCAGTTATTGACTCTCTAAAACCGAGGCTTATGTCCCGCTAAGCAAGACATATCTTTTGCCCGTTCGCTGTTTGGAAACCTGGGAGACGGTGAATAGAGAAATGATCTATTTCTATTCATAATGAAAGCCAGCGCACAACTCAATTCAATTGCCTTTTCGCCCAGACCAGTGAAATCCAAGCTCTTCCATTCATTCCCCATGAAAAAAACCAAAAAGATTTACAGGAATATCGGAGAAACCTGAAAACAAGACGGTGCATTCCAGAAAAAAAGTGGTAAAAACCAGAGGATCTGGGATTTATTTGTACGCGCATTCTGGTGGCCAAAGAAAATGGACATCTCTGGCGCACGCCTCCATTTTGGATTCTTACATGAATACACAGTACATGACTTGCTGACCTTCTCCGGTAACCAATGGCTGTACGCCCAAAATATCGGACGAGAAATTAATGCGAGGCACTGCGAGACGGGAGAGAAATGGGCCTGCGGCGGATACAGTGAAGTGGAGGGGCTGTTCTTCGGTTCTCTCATTTACTTCCATACCTGTGAGGTGGCCCACGAGCCACTCAGACCACAGGGCCAATTTCAGCTGCAATTTCCTGGCTGGGCAAAAGCAGCTGTGCTCAGAACCTTGAACTGAGCGGAGTGATATAAAGAGGAATGGAGAAAGGCCTGAACGATGCACATGTGGGCTCATACGGTCTCACTTCTCCCTATGACATGGTAAAATGAGAACGTGGAGAAAGTGCTGTTCCATGCAGAGGAACATAGTTCTACGACTGAGCCAGTTAGGAACACATCGGCTTGGAGAGTCTAGACCGTTACAGCGCTAAAGAGTCCCACAATACTTACGTAGGTTTGCTGTATCTGGCACCTGCACGTTTGTTTTGCACGACTCTCTTGGCCCCCTCCCTCGTCTTTACGGTCACGGTCAAGGTAACGTGACGCAAATGATATACAGGGTTGGTTTACTTGACCTGTTTGGACACGGCTGTTAGTTCTCACCTTTAATTCTGTCTGACACGTTGCCCGGTTGAAGCGTTTTCTCACCAAAGCCAACAGCAGCATTTTCCTCCTTGTCAGGTCTTAACATCGGGGCCGGTCCCTCGGTCGCTGCTGGCTGGCCCAAAGGCCGGTTAGCTG
Organism: Acanthochaenus luetkenii; assembly: GCA_900312575.1. NCBI lineage: Eukaryota > Metazoa > Chordata > Actinopteri > Beryciformes > Stephanoberycidae > Acanthochaenus > Acanthochaenus luetkenii. Next base: position 2,523 of record OMOT01053092.1, read on the forward strand.
ACCTACTAATCAGCCGGCTATTCCCTAAATAGAGATCCGCCATTCTCCAGTACTATGTCAGCAGAAATGCCCTTAGCTTTCCCATGCCTGCATCTAAAGAAACACCATGTTCCAAACCCCGGGACCACAAGTCTGCAGCGTTCCACTAAACATCCCACATGTCAGTCCCTCCAAATGAATCTTCAGTAAACTCTCCGAAAAGGACATTTGTTGCGTTTAGATTCGATAGTTTAACGGCATAACATGTAAAATGCGAAGAATGTACTGGAATGTACTGGGTAGAAATACCTCCCCACTAACGGATGTCTTCTTCAGGCGCCGTCCAAACAAATTCCTGGATTTTCTCACCAACAAAATAAACGTGTTTCACATGTCAGTGGACATTAAGAGGGAAATATTTAATTCTGAAGAATGTTGTTGTATCGAGTCGGCCAACTCACCAAGCACGTCCACGTGACGCAACGTCGTCTCATGACCGTGACTCTGGTCTTGTGACCGTCTAATGAGAAGATAATGTGCCGGTTTGTTTTTTTAGGAGTTTGTTTCGCCAAAAAGTTGTCTTGGGAATGTGGCAACGGGCACACAGGCCTCAATTTACACTGATAAGGAAACGGTCAACAACTCACCATTGTTCTTTGACCCGTCACAGAGAAAACGGCTGCTCGGAGATAACAACTGCAGTTTGGATGATCTAAATAGACGCACCGAGAAGTCGTGTAAAAGTGCTTGGAGGCACAGTGGATTAAACCTTCGCTGAATAATAATCATCAGGCACGTGGAAGTGTTTAATTATCACCTTGCTCTGTACGCGTTGGTACACGTTGGTTATCCAATTGAAATCGTGCCGGTGTTGAGGTGAAAGCGAAGGCTTTTTGCAAATTGTCCTTGAGGCGTAATGCATTAAGACGTGCGAAAATCACAAGGTAATAAGTTCAGAGGTGTTTCGAGCTTAGAACTTTCTATCAATTTAATTAGTTTCTTAGTGTTTGACTTCTACCACGTTTTATGCAAATCGTCGACTACATCCACTGTATGTGGGCTGATCAAGACGACGGACTAATAACCACAAGACAGCTGACTAGAGCTGCCCGTATTATCACGTATTGTCCCCCTTTCCCCGTGATAACAGTAATTAAAATGAAAAATTAAACGCAAACCTTTAGTAGATCCGGCCATTAGAACGTGGAAGTATTGGAAATTGGAATGGGCAACCGTGTGCCATGGAGGGCCGAGAGTCTGCAGGTTTTCATTCCAGCCAAAGACTACAGGGTGATTTCACTGATCAGTTCTTCCTCTCTGATTGAAGGTGTGTTAATCAGGGAAACCTGCAGACTCTCGGACCTCCTAAATGTGTGTTTCTTTTTAGATGTTTTTTATACTGCACTCTTGGCCAGGTTTCTCTTGAAAAATAGACTTGAAATCTCAATGAGTCTAACTGGTTAAATACAGGTTTAGTAAATGCATGAATAGTGTAAAATAGGACTACATTTGTATTCCAGAGGATATACTTGATTTTGTGAATGAGTATAAGAAATGGGGTGCGCTATACAAATACAGCACTGCTACGTTATGCATGGAAAAATGGATGTTGCAGGCGCACTTACACTACTACCGGGCACGGGTGAAGTTAGTCTTTCTTTCTGCACTCAACTAGGCATTTTGTTTTCAGGCATTTATCCCCAGTGTGTAGACATTACTTTCAACTTCCTGGTTCAAACTGCAGAGCGGATGCGGTCTATTGTGAATATGAAGGCGTGACGTTGTGGCCAGGACTGACAGTCACCAGAGCAACCCCACTCCATTGTGCCAGCCTTCCTCTCTTTTCCTGTCACCCTCTCTTTCAAACCCCGCACACACACACACACACACACACACACACTCCTACTCCTCACACCCATGATAAGAGCGTCACAGTTTCTGCCCAGCGGTAAACACATTCACAGCTGAGTCATGAGCTAATCAATGCAGTTGTCTTGTGATTGGCAGGTCATTTGATGAGTCACAGGCCAATCACGGGTGACCGACGACATGGTTGAAACCAGACGTGGCCGAGCGTTGGGCGTCTCCGTTCCTCTGCGCTGAATAAACACACGGCCTCACAGCTGACATTGACATAGCAGGAAGTGTGTCAAGAAAAGTTGCGGAACATTAGGAAAGGAAAAAAGAAAAGTTTAAAATGGAAACAAAATGAAATACATCTCATCTATGAGCGCTAAGGTCAGAGGCTGCTGGTTCAAGGCCAAGTCATCTGAAGGAGAGCGAGGAGACTGTCTTCCCTGCGGAGCGGTGAAGGATCCCACCTTAAGGTGTCCAGTGAAACCTGATCTGACCACGTCTGGCTGAGTAGGAAATGGTGTGTATGTGTGTATGTGTGTGTGTGTGTGTGTACGCGTGTGAGTGTGTGTGCATTAAGGTTTGACTGATATGGGTTCTTGAAGACCAATACCGATATTTTTAGACTGAAGGCGCCGATAATAACTGATATTTAAAATTTGACCTTTTCCATGCCACAAAATTAAAAGTATTCAGTGTATTCTTGTCTCTCCATTGAAACCCATACTAACACAATTATTTTAGGGTTAGCACCTTAAGCCTGGGATATATTAGGGATAGACTCGGCCTTTAAGTGGAGAATTGATTTACCAAAAACATAATTGAACAATTAAATAAATAAATAAAATGTACGATACAAATACATGATCATTTTTGCAGGTTTTACAGATTGTTTCTATCTACCTGTGGACATCTTTCATACCGGCAGTGGACAACATGACTGGCCAACATCCAATTTAATAAAAGCCAATATTGGATGTGTTGGTCTGAATGAAATATGTGTGTGTCTCTGTAAAAGTGTGTGTGTGTGTGTGTGTGTGTGTGTGTGTGTGTGTGAGTGAACACCAGGACATGTGTATATATATGTGCATGAACTTGTGCATGCTCTTCTATGTTCTGTTTACTCTTCTAAAGAAGAAACCAAAGGCAACTATGTTTACATGCCAATTACAACAGCAACCTGCCGGCACACGCCTTGCAAAACATCTCCCAGGAGCCCCTTTTTAGACGACACGCCCTTCATTTCTACTGACTGATTTGAGGACAGCGAAACCCCAATCAGACACAACAAACAAAACAACGCTTTAGGCAAAACCCTCCCAACACCTGACAGAATCAGGCAGGAGAAAGTAAAGCCTTTAATAGTTTATTGCATAATTATCGCTTTGATGTTTGACAGCGCGCTCGCCAGAATGAAAGGAGAGCGAACAGCTAAGACTAGCGTGTCCGCAGCCGAGATGCCTTGAGACACATGTAAAAACACCACAAGTGCAAATTAACACGCAATTTTACTGACATGAAAAATACATCAATGTGCAGCAGTGGCTTGAAAGAGCGTATTGTCACCTGTGAACTCATCGCACGCCGATTCATTGGAATGTGGCGTTTCGTTCCCCGTCTCCCTGCAGAGGGCCGTTAGAGCTGCGTTCAGAAGCGAGCGCCGTCATCCCCGTAACCCGAGACTGTTTGTTTATGTCGGTTGTCCGCGAGGAGGGGAGGCAAGACCAGTGTCTCCTGACAGCTCGTCCTTGTATTACGTCTCGCTTGATTGACAAAATAGTGTTTGGAGACTAAATAAAAACGGGGGTCTAAGCAGGGCCCCCATCGCCCCGTTGGGTGCCGCCGCCTCAAACCAGACGCATTCCCAGCCTCATTGGGAAATATTACACTTCAATGACGCTAATTGTTTTTGACGTCCCTTGTTGCTAAGGATCCCTTCTCCCTGCTCTCTCGCTGCTAAATAGATGTTGGCTATTTTTAAGACTCGGCAGAATCAGGCGTACACGCGTCGCGACACACCTTCGTCTACAAATACACGCACAGTGAAAATGGCGTGTGACTGGCACTAGAAGAGAGGAATGTAATTACTTGCGTGCGTATTTTTATATAGTCTTGATTCAATAAACTCTGGTGGAGACGAGACCGGTTTAATTGAACGCTCGCACGATATGCAGTTGTACAAGGGGGTCATCTGTGTGAAAACGGGGCTGTGTCCTGTCCGAGGTGCCGGTGTGCACGTGGTCCTCCGGAACGCGTGTATCACCCTGTCTTAACTGAATCAGTGCTGGAATGCGACTGTTGCTCATATCTGCGGCGTTAAGAAAAATGAATTACAAGAGCAAAGCGGGGCAACTATCTGAAAACATGTGGTTGGGATGGGAATCTTTATAAGATGATGACCATTGTGTTTAAGTTACTTACACTATGTTTGTTTCTATATATATCTGTATATATCTCTAGTACAGAGGAAACCCTTAGAGGTAGCGTAACCATAGAGTACTCTTGTATATCTCTTCTCTTGTATATCTCTTCTCTTGTATATCTCTTCTCTTGTATATCTCTTCTCTTGTATATCTCTTCTCTTGTATATCTCTTCTCTTGTATATCTCTTCTCTTGTATATCTTGTATATATATCAAGCAAAAACTCAGTTTCAGCACTGCCACTTATTTTACTTTGCTCAGTCCACTGTGGAAAATCTGGAACCAGTGTTTCCTCAGAAGACTTGTCTGTATACCAATTTAACTGAAAACCGCTGCATACTGACATCGACCTAGTACTGGTTTAGGTACTGTACTGTTTCCTGACCTACACCACAGTAACCTGGTTCCCACTAAAGAACCAAACAAGACTTATTGAATATTTATGCCACTCTACCCTCTGCTCTCTCTACTCTTGATGTGTGATTATTTATGCCGCCTCTTGCCAACAGGGACGATTTCCCAGCAGGGCTGCTGTTTTGAATAAACAAATACGTCTTTCAGTTCTATCTTAGAAATATTTTGGGCTGGAGAACGTAAACCCCTCTTGGCTCTGTTGTGGAGCGATGGCTGCTGTTATAACACTACGTATTAGCTCTTGGGTGGCAGTCTATTGTTTTTGTTAAGCACGGTGGTAGATAGTTAAAGTGGTAGCCACCGTGGTGAACAGATCCTGCACTGGCACCTCTGTGGCCATTGCAGGTCTATTCTTTCTCGAATGTTATAAACAGAATGGAGATATTATGGTACTTTATTCATGGGAAATTCTCCTTTTGCTTGCTCCCCATACACAGGGAGGTCAGAGGTCAGACCACCATGTAATTCCAGCGCAACTTCCTGGTCCGACTTGCTACTGTCAACACTGTGAACACCGTGGACAACTTTTATTGCTTGGTTGGCTGGGAAATAAGGCAGGAAAAATGGCAGAGGAGTCATGTTATTGACTTCCAAAAGTTGCTGCACATCAAAACAAAACAGTTATCAGAAAAAAGGATATGACTTTGGATGAACTCAATCAATTGCAATGACATCAAGTCGCACAGGATCATTTCCAATCTGATGAGGAATTTTAACAGGTGTTGATTTACCTAACATTACCTAGCCTAGCTACATAGCTAGCTAGCAGTTTAAGGCATTAGCATGACTATAATGTTACTTCCCTAAACATGGACTACAGCTACACTAATCATATAAAACGTTATTTTAAAGAGTGTGAAAGGCAAAAGCACTTATATAGACTCTAATTTAGTAAATTAGAGTGTAAGTAGGTTCACCAGTGGGCCTCTATAGCTCCAAGATGCGGTGGTCTTCTAACAGGGCATGGGGTACGGTTGCTATGGTATTTAGAAAGGGTCTACATACCGGTTACCAAACAATTCCTCTCGGGCGCAGAGAGCAGCACTGTAGCAGTAATTCACTTTTCAAGGGTGACGGCATGTCTGCTATGGGGAACGTGGCAGCACTCAGGCTCCGACACAGCAATGTGTGTCTATGCAAATAAATACATTCTTAATTACATCGTGTGTAACATGGCAACATTTACGTGGCCTGAAAAATACCGATCAATAAAAATCATCCCCATCTCCTCCATCATACGAGCTGTTCCTCCTCCGTCAGCCGGAGAATCACGACATGCGATGCGAACTGAGAGGAGGAGACGGTTTAGTAATGTCTTCTCCCCTGGCCTCGCGTCTGGCTCTTAATGGCACTTCACAGCGGTAATGGCGCTGAGGTTAATGTTAATGTGGAAACGACTCTGTGTGTGTGTGTGTGTGTGTGTGTGAGAGTGTGTGTGTGTGTGTGTGAGGGTCGACCTGTCCTTCATCCTCAGTGCTGTAGCTCTTTATCAGGCTGTCTCTCTCTCTCTCTGATGGGGTTTATGGATGGGAACAGAGACAACCCCTCTGCACGCCACAAGTCTGTCACACGCCTGTGGCTTCTTGTCTCTCTCTCTGTCTCTCTCTCTCTCTGTCTCTCTCCCTCTTTCTCACACACACACACACACACACCCTGATTTACAGCCATGATAGCCCGTGCCATAACTATGCGCCTAGGCTTTGAGAGACAAGGTCTGGGCTGTTATCGATTCGGCATCCGCTTGCTTTGCTTTACAAGCTGCTCCGATTTAATTGAACCGAACTAAAGGTCCTGAGATTCCACCTTCTCAATGAGAGCTGATGTGTGATTAGTGTAATGGGTCTGGACAGCCGCTCTTACGTCACCGTACATCAACTGGACGATACGTTGCGTCGGGGAGATAAGCGCTCGGCGTGCGCCCTTCATTTGCCTTGTTGCAATCACAACCTATCAAGATCTTAGACACGTTAAGAAGTCCGCATTGATTTTCAGCACGAGAGCAACTCTTGCTTCCGCAGCGGCGATATGCAATGACTGGCCGACGTTTTCAACAAATCAGCGAGCCCTATTCAAGCTAACAGTCAAACACAATTCATATTCAAACTTTACGGATAATAAATACCTGAACTGTTCGTCTACTGTTACTTTACCCATCTGCCTTAGAAACGGATCCAGCAGCCATCTGGCTCGCTCTTTATTTTCCCAGATTGATCTACCACTCGGCTAACCCTCCCCACACACAATATATATGACTTCACCCTCCCGTTCTCCAGTTAACCCACAGCAAATCAGCCATTTAAGTTCGGGAGCCCGGCCAAGGCTATATCTGAGAACCAAAGGAAAGAGGGAGGGAGGTGAAGATTTGGTTCTATGACTAAAAGCGTTGGCTCACACCCAACTGAATAGTCAGGGTTAAGGTAGCTGGAGCTAACAGCTCTGGGTGTGTGAGCTCAGATCTGACGTTGTGAGTGTGTGTGTGTGTGTGTGTGTGTGTATCCTCCTACTTCCTGGTGTTGACTTTCAGCATTCATGCTGATAGGAGGAAACGCTGGTTTCATTTCAGCCTCCTTTGAGGGCCTCACAAACCTGGTCTGGAACCCTGATTTACTACCCATGATGCTTTGAGATAATACCATGACCGGGGGGCACGTTAGCTAAAAGAGCGAGGCGAGCTACACTGGGATTCGTACCGTAGAAAATGGCAAAGTGTGGCGCTTCTGCTCGGGAACAGCAAAGATGTGTCAAGGCAACGGGAAAGTAGATTCTGCTGATTAGCTTTAGAGAGAATTCTTCTCCAGTAGCTTTGCAAATGCGTTTTACGAGTCTCTAGGTGCAAACTGATTTAGCGCCGATTTAAAAAGGAAGAGAGGGAGACTATTGTCCCATACTTGACCACGCATGCTCCTCCCCTTTTTGTCCATGGGATCTCCTAGATGAGCACTTGCGATTTTATGGCCTATAACCATTCTGGGCTATAATAGAAGATGTCATTATACATTCCATGGCAGAGTGGCTCTTCTTCTCGTCTGTTCTGTCCCATTGAGCCGCGAGGTGCTTTTCAAAGGCGCCGCTCCAAAGGCGGGCCCCCTCAGAAAATGAGATGCTAAGGTCATTAACTTTTATCCTTTAGCTGGGTTATGGATTTACGCGGGAACGCCAAGGTCCTCCCGAACCGCGGGGCCGACACCAGCGACCGGGGCTGCAAAGTCAACAGAGAAATAAAGGTGAAGTCCGACGGCTGATTAGTTGGAAGTGTTTCTCAATTTCCCTGTTGGTTAGAGAGCGTCAGAGCAGCATCGCGATCCCAGCATGGACTTCCAACTATAACGGTCACTGACGCGCGTTTGGTCGCAGAGGGGCGGGTCAAATCGTACGCGGTTTCCTTGGGAGGGGAACTACAACAATGCCATTCACAGACATTTTGAGCAAAATTTGAAGGACATTTTCAAACCAAAACCAGAAAACGTACATGTGTTTGAGCTGGGAACGTCCAGGTTCTACCAGACGCTGTCGTCATCTCTAACAGCCCATTAACTTCACGGCTTGGCTGTGAATAATGAAGCGCGTTAAAACTCCAAATTAAAAGGCACCCTGGGTGTTAAGATATGCCGGCCTCATATTTCCTCTCTCTCTCTCTCTGCCTAGTGGATTATGACTCGCATATAAGATCTCTGTGAAAGTGCAAAGTGTTTGCCGACGCTGGCTGGCTGAGGATCTGTGAGTCAGTCCCTGTCAAGGTGCTTAGCGGGGCCTCGGGTGCGCGTGAGACCAGACGCCACACTTGGGTATTACCACGATTACCAGTTGCTACCTCGATCCTTAAGATCAAAACTTCATTTAAATGAGAATCTTCAACTCTCCCCTTTCCAGATCCTTTTTGCCCAGAGACAGAGAGACAGAGACGGACGCAGCAGGTCTCACCCCCCGCAGTTTTGCTTCATCAACAGAACCGTGTGGAATGTTTTGATTTCCAGAGGCGGAAGACACCGTGTGACTCAGAACCCTGGCACCTTCATTATTATTATTATTTTTTTTGCCATAATTTCTTCTCAGAGCAGCAGCGAGCGGAGGTCCAGCGAAACAAGGCAGCACTGTGCATCCAAAGTGGATCGTGGGAGGCGGGGCGGAAGACGTCCGCGCGCGGCCCTCAGTCAGGGTCTCTGGATAGTCAGTTCAAGGAGAAACCGATCAAAACGCCTATAAAAAGACACCGCTGCTAGACGCCCTATATGTGGACTGTGGTAGGTGTTAGGGGCCTGTGAGGAATAGCAGTTTCTAGGACAGTTTGTGATCTTCCTCCCGAAGCGAGGGAATCAAAGCCTCCGCCTGCGAGTTCAGTGTGTGATCTGCGATAGAGTTTTATGTCTTTTCGCATCGGGTTCGGTGGAGGGGCTTGATCATAGCGTGTTTGTATAGCCATATCGCGTCATATCCAGCATCGTGCCTTTGAACTCGATGACACACTGTGCAGAAGGCCCCTCAGTTTAGGATGACTC
>OMOT01053098.1:0-10173 GCA_900312575.1 Acanthochaenus luetkenii
TATACTACCCACGGATTACAGCCACCCAAAAAGACTTTGAAAACATGGTTAACACAAAAACTCCTATCTGCTGGGCGAGGTGCAGCGGTGTGCAAACACAGCAGCAAGGTTTGTGAGCTGTTGTGACCAAAGGAGAGTGTCCAATGGAATACAGCCACCATGAAGACTGTCAGTCACTGGTGTATTCCTGCACTGACCATTTGCACTGTGCTGATCTCTGTACACATACTTACTGTGTGTTTGCAGTGTTTATACTGTATAGTCCTCGCTAAATTGTATTTGTAAATTATTATTTTTCAACTGCGTCTTTTACATTTTTCTATTTTATTTTAAGTTATTTTTTACTTATCTGTATATTTCTGACAACACAGCCAGTTATTCTGTTTATGTACAGTTTTGTTGTTTTGCCCCACACTTGCTTTGGCAATGTAAACGTCTGTTTCCCATGCCAATAAAGCCTTTTTGAATTTGAATTTGAATTTGAGAGAGAGAGAGAGAGAGAGAGAGAGAGAGAGAGAGAGAGAGAGCAGGACTAAAGGTTGACGGTTTAAAATGACAATGAAAAATGGAGGCAGCCGAAGAAAAAACAGCATAACATGTGGAATGCAGGCAGTAATGTCACCTTGGAATAATTTCAGAATGATTAAATGAGTAGCTCTATCCGTTCCTCTGTGATGACAGTATCTGAAAATGGTCAATATTTTGGCTACCACTGAATTCCAAGTAGGTGGTGGGTGGAAAGAACATTTTTAAATCTCACCAGCATGTAACGCAAAGCCAAAGCGTAGCCCTCTAACATGAGCAACATTATGTGGAAAAACATGTTAGGAATAAATGTTCTAAATACAAACGACTGCTCTTGTTAATGCACATATAGCTATAATATCTTCATTAAAAATCCTTTATGAATCACTTATATAGAATATACTTACAGTATATTCGGCTGAATTGTTACCCATCTTTTGCCGAAGACTGAAAACCCATCTCCTCAGATCAAACCTGGACCCTAATTGAACTGACCTATCTAACATGTAAGTGTCTCCTTCTCTCTCTTCTCTCCTCTTCTTCAAATCATTTAATTAAATTAAAAATTACTTCTGACTTCTGACCAAATGTATTTATTGCAAGTGGCTTTGGACAAAGGCGTCTGCTAAATGTCATAATGTAATGTAATGTGTTCTATTCATTATTGTGTATAATATGGTATATTGTCCAAGTTTGTATAGAATATTTTTCTGGAATAAAAGGATGTGAATATGTAACCCTATGTATGCTGCCTGGCCTGCAGGAGTGAATCATCTATGAGTATAGTGACCAGACAGACAACAATACTGTAGAAGGAGACTATGTAAAAGGATATACCGGTACCCACACAATTGTAACTACAGCATCTGTGTCAGTGTGTACATTAAAGAAAAAGGATTTCTTGACTATTCATTATTTCTTGGGGTGGTTAGGAGGAGAGATTTGGGGTGATTTTGTTTTACTGCAAACAGGAAGCACAATTCTACTGAAATAAACAGCAATTCAAAGGATTATATAACTTGGTAAATAAGGATTGGAGGGTAGATTTGTCAATCAACTACTGTGAATGTTGTTAAACTCATGCACATTGTTGTACATATGTCCACTGTGCACTTCATATTCCGTACCGGCCTTTACAAACTGAATGTCCATCAGGACAATAAATGGTATTGCGTTGCATCGTAAATGTCCTAATCAAGCTGTAACACTTGGGGCAATGATGAAGAAAGCTTCCCTATTCACTGCCTAAAGGTCATGTTGGATGATGATGAAGGCCTTTGGGGCCCAGCTGGTCCGGCGTCTCTTATGTCAGACCAACCAGCCTTGTGAATTGGTAGCCATGGTGAGGACAGAGACACAGTGAATGGCTGATCAGTTAGCACTCACTCCTGGCTCTCAGCTTTAGCATCTAGGAAAGCCTAGCAAGATTTGAACACTGCAAATGTACATCTTGACAAGTCATTAAGTCTCATATTCAGTCTTAAGACGTTGTTTTTCTTAAAGAAAGTGAAATAATTTCACGTTCTCCCGCTGGTTCTTGCGTGGAATATTCTAAAAACTAGTGTCAATCTATTGAAACAAGGCTAAATAGGCAGATGACTAGTACCAAGAGTAACTACTATCAAGAAAATGATGTGTGATTCAAGAAAATTCTTGAAATGATCTCATCCCATTGGCAGACTTTGTTCACTTGTTTTAAGAAAAATACTTGAAGACACAATACTAGTTTAAATGACATGCTGAGATGTTTGTTTTTTTTGCATTACAGCTTCACTGTAATTGGTATAACAGCTATGAATTCTGAATGAACTGACCTAACCTATTAACTGAGATTCCATAATTATGTTTGTTCCTCATCTGGGAAGAGAGGCACTTTTCAACCTACTGTATTTTCATCCTGACCTTGTGATTCGTGGACGTGCTCTTCTAGTCTGTAAGGAGATGGTTAGCACACACACACACACACACACACACACACACACACACACACACACTACATTTGCATGCACGCACACAGACTCACACAACACTCACACAATACTCACTTAAGGGTGACCTAATTAAGCCTGAGGGTACGTGTAATTACATGCAACCTTCATCTGCCCCATCTGCCTCACTATTGTTGTGGCTACTTGCTGCCTATGTGCCTAGCTATGCTTTTGTTGCTTAGAGACTCTGTAATTTTCAACCATTGGCAGTATAACTCCATAGAGATACAAACATTATTCATAAAGCCCCACACAGGTATATTTAGGCTGGTATGCTGCCTACATTTTCCATTTACTATGTCATTGGCATTGTATGTAAGAACGAATTAGGGCCTCTTCACTTTGATAATGTAAAAATGTGCGTTAAAAATTAAACACATTGGATTATTGTATGTGTACCTTCAGGTGAGGTGATGTATACTATTCACACTCCTTGTGGTGTCACCCAAGGGTCTATTCTGGGTACGATATTTTTCTCCATATGCTACCGTTGAGCCATATAATCGCAAACACATTAGTGTCCGTTGTCATGCTGCTGACACCTAGCTGTACCTCTTGGTAAGACCAACTGATAGAAAGCTGTTGGTCACTGTTTTCTCGATATTCATACCTGGATGCCTCTTTATTTCTTACAACTAAATACAGATAAGTCTGAAGTTATTATTTTTGTGCCCACTATTGTTGAAATCCGTCTGCATCCCTACCCCACTCAACATTCACCACATTGGGAAATGTATTTGTTCACATTTTGGACACTGTTTTGTGTGCGCTATAAATAATGGTAACATTTCTTATTATTACTAAGTCTTGTGTTATTTAGCAACAATGGCTCCATTATTGCCACCTAGATTTGCCTTCCATGAAAGAGGGTCCAAATCAGGGTTGTGTGATCCGTGTGGCTTAAGCTGGGGGTGATGGAGGTCGATGATAAAGAATCTTATCACACAAGCTGTCATCTTGTGGCAGCGAATTGCTGTAGGCCCTGTCAGTAATTAATCACGGAGGCTAGGTAATACATTCATTCAATCTTGGAGGGATTCACCTCTCTGTACAGTGGCCCTTGAAAGGTCATACTCCCCCGTTGTTGGTCATGCTATTAGGCCTACATTTGCCAGATGAATAGGAGCTCTTCTACTCAATACAAGTTTATCATGATGCATATATGAAATGAGTCCCTGCCGAGGTTGAATTTAGAAATAATTTTAACAAGGGGTATAATCGTGTGATTACAGGACGTGTACTACAATGAAAAAAATATCTATTTGTTTCAAAAGGCTTTTAATTCTTACCTAAAATCTCTCATTATACAACTTCTCTGATTTTCCAATTCTGCAAAATTAGCCACATTTAAGTAAAGCTCCTGTATATTGTCCAGGGACCTAAATGCAAAATGCAACAATGAATTCCAAAGCGTAGGGATCACTGATGATGGGGCTTCGCTTTGACCTTTGGGTGGAGAGGATAAAAGGTTAGGGGAATAGGAATGACTGCCAGATGTACCTACATCGATTTCCCCTCCTCCACCATTCCTCTATCTGCCACTCACAATAGATGGAGTGATTTCTGGGATGTCAGGGTTGCAATCAATGAGAGAAGAGAAAGAGGTGGTTTTGGTGGGTGAAAGACCAGAGAGGAGCCTCGCTCTGAGTTAAGGGGAAAGGCATAGCGTGAAGTTTGTCACGGACAGATTAACTCACACAGCAAGACGAGAAGCCGGGGAACAGTTGAGCCCACAGTTAGAACAAATAGGTCAATGTTTCATTGAACGAGGTGTGTATTGTGTACAACATTGTGACAGTCGGTGAGACTGAACGGAAAATTAAAAATAGTGCTTCGCTGCACTCAAGATGTCAGGTGCGGGTCACCAAGAAAACATGCAATGGACATTTTTAGGGGTTCGCACTCAAAATACGACTGTAGATGCAAAATGCATTCAAATCATTTAATTTCAAATCATTTGCGTCGTCTTTTGAGTGCGAACCCCTCGAAGTCATTTTCCACTGAATTGAATCCTTGCCTGTTAGTCAGGATTGAGCTTTACTTTGATATGGTGGGAAAAGCTGTGTGGTGTAAATTACACAGCATAGTGTGGTGCAATTTTGGAGCGCAGCTGTTGGTCGATGCTACAACGTACATTACGGAACACAAGACCGATCTGTAAAAGTACAGTGTACTGACTCATTTCTTGTGCCAGCAGGGCGGCAAGTAGGACGCTCAGTGCCCTGTATCTATGTGGGTATGTAATGTTACCACCACAACTCCAACACAAACAACCCTATGATGTTCATACTTGGTACAAATATTCAGCCCGACCCTGGAGCTGATTTTATTTCGAGGTGAAAGGGTCAAAGGTCAAAGGTCATGGGTGTCAATTCAGCTATAAGGCGCCGGTTGGCACCTCGCCCGAGTGCAGTCTAGGTTCATATTGTATTGACTATCCATTTCACTAACTCAGCTGAAGCAGGTGCTCACTGACATCTATCGCTAGGCCGCTGATCGTCTGGGAACGCACGCCAAGTGAACTCAAGCGGATACAGCAGACGTCGTCCAAAGCTACTTCTTTTGAGCCAGCTGCATGAGACGTGGGTTCAACCCCCCCGGTTTTCCACAGTGCGCATCATCATTCGCCGGCCTATTTGTGCTCTGCTCGCCGTCCGCTGGCAGTGTTGTTACATTCCGAGCCTTCTGATAGGACCGTGTTGATCCGAGCCTGACAGCAAATCGATGAAATGTATTCCCCTAGCACCGGCGCTGGTGGATATAAAAAATGTCTTTGGAGCTCACTCTTGAACATGAAAGGGATCGACATGCAAGGCGGTGTCGGAGAGGTTTAACTTCTCTAGACTTTGGTATAAATAAACAATAAAGTGGTCACGGAGCTTAGTGAGAGATTTGCTGCTGTGCAGTATTGAATTTTCCACCACCTCCGTCGGTACATTTATTCAAAGATAATGAAGTTGCATTCTTATGTGCCCTCTCATACATGCAATGTATGCATTTTGGTAGATATTCCATCCCACCCGGAACTGCCAACAGAGACCTTTATTGAATGATTTACAACTCTGCTTGCCACACATTTCCGCAGGGTATATAGAATAAGCACAAAACTCCAAAACTACAGAAGAAAATAGAGTATGCTTACCGAGTCCAACCAATCCTGGTTTACCAACTTGAATTTGAACGGTTACTCTTGGCGTCCAAAATTCCCAAGTAATCTTATCAACATGCACATTTGTTACGGCCATTCAGCGCACAGGACTGAGGTGGAGGAGATTTGGCTGTGCGCTGTGTGTGTGTGTGTGTGTCTACAGCTTCAACCTTTAGCTGTATTTTCAACACACACCTACAGTGTCAAAACATTCCCTGAAGTCAAATATACAGTGGGCCAATTAAATTCCAGACTGCATGCTTATTAGGGCATAACCCCTGTGTGAGACTGTTTGTTGTAGTCTGGTGAAGTCTCGCCCCCTCTGTCCCAATAGCCCGGCCCCAGAGAGTGGCAGTGAGGCAAAAGCAGGGGCCCACACAGACGGCGGTCTGATCAGCCTTATAGATCCTCACTACAGGGGTTACGCACTGAGAGCCGGTGTGCGTGTGTCAGGCTCTTTATGCTCTTAATCTACCTGTTTACCCCTCTCCCTCAGTCTACCTATCCCTGTCTCTCTCTCTGTCTCTCTGTCTTTCTCTCCCCTATTTCCGTGTCATTCAGATGTCTTTTTTTTCTCCTCATCTCTGAAGGCTCTCTGACACCAGCGACGCCTTTCTCAGATGGCACCTCGCGGTCTGTAATCAGGAAACAGTCTCTCACGTTCCCCAGCTCTCTCTGTGGCAGCGTGTTCATCAAACAGATTAGGCTGCGACTGTGTTTTGACACAGTCGCAGAACTGATCTAGCTCTCACACCTCGCACACCTGTAAGGCCGAGACATGCTGAGAATTCCCTCTCGGAAGATTCTTCAAAGCCTCAGCTGGTTGGGGATAATGAACATGGCATAGTCATACTGTATGATTCTGCTGCGGCGCCGATCTCTCGTTTGCCAAACTGCAAAAGTGCTGTTCCACAAATGTAAACACAAATGGATATCTCAGCCACACGCCCAGACGGTCGTCCGAGGTGGAGATGAATGGAGCGGCGTGTTTCAGTCTCATCACTACAGGAGAAGTGAGACGAAAGGTTCAGAGATGGCTGACGATTCTCTGACACTCACATACCATGACTACTACTACTACACACTCACTCACGCACACACACACACACACACACACACACACACACACAGTTTCTGTTACATGACCATCGATTTTCCTATGTTTTGCCATTAACCGTTTAGAGGAAAAAGTCATGTCAACAACAAAATCAGTTCATGTAGAAAATGTAATGTCCCAACAGTGTCAATGCATCTTCTCACGTCCCCTTTTATGCATTTACCATCTATGTCAGTCATGTCCTTGTGTCCACCGTTATGGATTGCTACTGACATGTGGCCTCTAATGGTCTAGTATCAATACCTAAAAGTAGCCATAGTTGTAAACCATATGATCGTGTTTTTAGAAAGCTATTAATGAGTATTAATCTTTTGCATGCCGTGTTTAAGTATTTATCTCAATAAACAAATGTCGGGTAGATAACACATTTATAAGAAACGCATATTTGTACTGTGTCTAGGTATTCTACTGTAATATGCGTACGCTGCCAATGAATCGAATGTATTCGTTTAAAATGTGTACACATATTCTTTAGACTGTTTATCACTTGAATCCTTTTGACTAATTAAGACACAGATCTCTAACTGAGGCTCTCCGCTGCTAAACAGATTTATCTCATTAATACGTAAGCTGCACATTTCAAACGAGCGTGAGCGATATAGACTGCCACTCGTGAGAGAAACACAATGGCCCAAACAAATTATTCAACAGGAAATTGAAGCTCTTGCGTAATTAACATTTAAATAACTTAAGAGCATATTCTCCCAAAAGGTGAGAGTAGATGTTATGACGATCGCAGCACAGTGATGCATATCATCTGACGAAAAGGCTACCATCTCTCTTTATCACGTTACAACTGCAAGTTGAGACCTCAAAACAGTGTGATGTGGATACGAGGAATCTGTGTCCCTTGCAATAGCCTTTGAAATGAAATTCCGTTATATATGTTATCCGGTCTCTTTGCTGATTTTAAATCAAATAACGTCCCTTTTAAATGACAAGAGCATCACACGATCCAATTCTCAGAAGAAGAATGTTGCGGGGAAGAGAGAAAGGTATGAAATACAATAATCTTTTAGAGCCGTCTAGATAGTCCACGTTTTGAATAGACCTCAGTTTCTGCATGTGAATTTCTTGTATAACTGTAGCCCAGGATGCGTCACTACCCTCGCCACGTATAGTGTATTGGCATGGGATCCCAGAGAGGTGGTGGTGAGTTGGAATCTCACCCCAGTTATAATGAACATGGAGGTGAAGTAACACTTGCAGCGAGAAGCCTGACCTTGTTAGAGGAGTGACACTGAGCATTAATGAAGGGCACCGAGAGCATGTGATAACTGTGCCGCCTGGCATGGGCCACATCTAAACACGGTGAGGTTTCCGCCACATCCCTCCATTTTAACGGCGCTGTCGTGACTCCACATCTTGATTGAAGCGATTTCAGGTGTTCGGCTACACTGGTGAGAGACAGAGGAGGCGTCTTGACTCAAATCAGCCACCTTCTAAAAATATGTCCCCTCAGCCAGCCACCTCCCAAGAACAGCGTCTGAACAACAGACGAGGGGAAAGTGTGACACCTAGTGGCACTGAAAGTTACAACACTCCGCATTCTGTGAAGACAAATTGAACCGTGCGTGACAGAAGGGCGCAGTGACATGACACATCGATCATGAAGCCATATAAAACCATCTAACTTCCAGTCTGTTTCAATAATCCCAATAATATGGATGCGAGCTGTTATTGGGAAACGTACATGTTTCACAAACCAAACTAAAGTCCAGATATATGTGACACATATACAGTATGCGTGTGTTTGCTTTCCCAGTACATATTGTGCAGAATTGATGTGCAGTCATTTACTTTTTCATTTATTTTAAGTCCTGTGGGAGTGCACTTGTCGTTTTTCAACAATAAATTCTGAGGCCAAAGCCAACAGGGGGTTAAGATAGTTACTGGGGCCCTGAAGTGTGCTCCACGTTCTTGGCAGCCGAAGGAACCACTCCACATTGAACTCTGGTGGAGCCAAGTGCCCTCAGACTTTCTGCTGGAGGGTGAAAACATCCTATCTGGAGAGATTGTTTTCACAGTATGCCGAAAACTAATTACAAGCAATAAATTAATTTCACGCTACTGCTTTAGAATTAATTGCGTCTTTAAATAAGTGACTGGGAGTGATGGCTCAAGTAGGAAGCGATAAGAGTGGACAGACAAAGTGCTTTATTAAATGATGTGGCTTATCAGGCGCCATTGCCCTACATAAGGTTGCGCCTCATGATCCTTAAATACATTTGTTTGTTGAGTTTGATGTTGTTTTAATTGCTGGTAAAGTATTTTTGCCGTGCAGCTCCTAGAGCACACGGCATATGTTAAGGGAGTTGAGCATGTTTTTTGTGCAGCAGCTCTTAGACATGTTTCTTGTGTATTCTGTAGCAAAGTTTTAGAATGGAGATCTATGTGAAGTCAGCACAGTGAAAAGGAAGAAGAAGCTGCTCTCATATTAAACTCTCACCTCAGTGGTTTGGACCCTATATGTTATATTTTACACCCATTCAGCGGTAATCTGCTATAAATAAACGTTCTTAATAGCCAAATAACCCTCAGTGTCAATAGGTCATCATTGTGACCTATGCATTAGTCACAGATTTGTAACAACACACTAGAGAAGATAAACTCCCGCACCCACAACTGAAAGAGCAACACGACATATGCAGTGCCAGACACAAGCTAAATATATATGCAATTCATCACAAACGTAACTGGTTCCAGAAGTAACTAATAATATGCATCATTATAGTCAAACTTTTGATTTGTGGGTTTCCAGAATACTAGTTGTACAGAGATCATTTATTTCTGTAGAGAATAGCAACATTAAAAACTATTCATGGTTGCAATATGGGTTATAGAACTGTAGTCTGTGCTTGGAGTGCCTTCTATGGATATTTAGGTTAACTGCTTACTTTCATTATTTTGAGTTGAGTGACTTTTCAAGATGCTCCTAATTGGCCCCGGTGGGATTTTGAGCGAAAACCCCTCGATGTTCACAGCTCGTTCACATCCTCCCATAATTGTGCTATATATGTGTTTTTGTAATCTGCGTTGTATTTTTAACAGGATTTCAATGTTTGATCGTGGCAAGAGACCAGTTTCATTCTGAGATGTTTTCTCGCTTTCCGTTATCATCTTTGATACTCATCACCACACTCACGGGACAGATGGCCCTTTCTGGAGCCTCTAATCATACTTTCAGCTTCAGATGTCAAGTCATCTAATTGATACATGATTTGCATGTCATCTAAAGCAAAAATACTGTGGATCGCCATTGTTCGTGACCACCGATGCTTTTAAAAAATTAACTATAGGCTCAATAATCTCCCTAAGCCTAATAAGACCTTGCTCATGGGGGTTTGGGTTCAACGCATTTGTTATACTGTATTTCTTATTTATGGGTGTCTCTG
>OMOT01053103.1:0-14029 GCA_900312575.1 Acanthochaenus luetkenii
CATTTTTGGCTAGTAAAAAAGTTTGTTGGGTAGAATTTTTGAACTACCAGACATTTGGCTGGTGAGCTAAAAAGTTAATTTCGGACCCTGCCGACAACACAGTAAACATGTCCGTTGCTGCGCAGCTGGGGATCTTTCTACATATGAGGTGTTACGCCAGCGAGCCTTGAAGTTGCCCTCAGTAGCCCGACTGATCGGTAGAGTCAGGCGCATCACTAGCTTCTTTCATCGCAGCACCAGCACGAGTCACGGCCCTGGAACAGAAGCAGACCCTGCTAGGTAAGCCATGAAGGCTTTCAGTGTTTTTTAATCATGGTGCCATCATTTTGCACTTGGGGTGTATTTAATGGGTTACTGTAGTCAAATGGTGGATAAGTCATTGGAAATCGAATCGATAATCGTCAATAATCAAAAATCGACTCTGAAATCGAATCGTGACCCTAAGAATCGAAATCGAATCATGACATCACTACCGATTCCCACCCCTACTGCTGACCCTGTGTGCAGTATTTTCTCCGTTTGTATTGTTAGATCGTTTTCCTTTCACTCTGATAGAAACGAGTACAGTGTCGATTATTTTGAATGTTATTGTACGAGTGTGTTCAGTGAAAGTTGACAATATGTCTGCACCAATGTCACCAAGACAAAGTCCTGAACACTTGGTGATTTAAGTTCTTGTGCTCCTGACTCTGACAGACTACCTGCAGCCACCCAATCTGTTTCGGAGCCCTTGTGAACAGTGCTGAGGATTCTTTAGGTGCTTTATAGCGAAGGAGAAATGTTGACAAATCCACCCGAGAACTTTCCAGCTAACCCCCAGGCGTCAGTACAGGCTCCTTATCACCACTATGTATGTAAACAGACCCATGTGTTGGCTCTCGACCCTGTTATCACGTGAAATAAGAAACTGGATCATAGTTCATGCACTTGCAGCGGTTATGTAAGGTGGCTGACACGTGCAAATAACTGCAACAACTCAGGAAACACAATGACAACTTACAAAACACAAGTTTAAAAAACTAAACAACAAATCAGAAAACACAATGACAACTTACAAAACACAACAAGTTAAAAAAAACTAAACAACAAATCAGAAAACACCATAACTTACAAAACACAACTACAAAAACCAGAAAGACAACAATCTGTTTCCACCTGCGAGGAGGAAGAAGAAGAAGAAGAAGAAGTAGTAGTTTGTACTAATCCCAAATGTAGTTGTATCTTTTAGTATCTATAAGGTGTCAGAGCAACCTGTGTACCTGGTTGAACTCCAGTGCCCACAACACACCTGTTTAGTAACAATATATAAAGTAGTTGTTCAGTGGGTGAAAGAGGCGTCCGCGTGGTTCAAGTACAGGCCACAAGTTAACATGAGACTATGGACCGCAGTAGTGTGTTTTTACAGTTTAAATGGTTGTAAATGACTATCTTATCGATCTACGTAGATGATCAATCGTCGAATCCGGTCCCACACATACTAAAGCCGGTGATTGCTCTTTCTTTTAATCTCAAGAAACATACGGTTGTAGTTTACAATCACGTGTTGACATGGTGAGTAATTCCCCTCGGTGAGCAAATTAACTTTGTGAGTAGGGAACTGTTTAAGGAATTGACGAATCGGCGCTCCCCGATCCAAAAGCTGCAGCGAGTGAAACATTCACGCGTAATCAGTTAACGGAAACCGGTAGAACCAATAACGCCGATACTATCAGTTGTGTTGACGGACACAACTATTGTCAAACCTCCGCCGACGCAACGCACACTCGGGAGCTGACACCGTCCGAAAGCATTACAGGTACCGACGAACTATTTAATTTGTCTGTTTTAATGCCGCTTTAGTTCACACACTTAAAGCTGTGCTTCAAAACACTACGCTGCTTGGGAAAGTAGGTCGGCTGGCTAACAGTAACTCTTAACAGTAAAGCTAACTCTGTTAGCTTCGATATACTGAGACCACGAAGACACATTACGACATTTAGCAGACCATCACACATACACACATACTACATCATCATATACATACTAACGTTACGTATACATCGTCATGTACTATGTCAACATTGCGTAGTTTATGTTAACGTTAACCGGTTTCTGTGTTAACTGGTTACTTGAGCGTGTTGTAATGTTTTTACTCACCGCTTCAGCGTTTAGATCGCGGAGCGCCGATTCGTCAGTTTCTTAAACAGTTTTAGATTAGATTACATTCATATTTATTGCCACTACAATGTAATGTAGTTTGGCATCTAACCAGAGGTGAAAGATAGTAACACTAAGTGTAATGTGTTACAAAATGAGCATACAGAATACATATGAATATACTGTATGTACATGTGATTATTGTTGATAAATATGGGTACAGGATGTAGAATATGGGTGGGGAATTAATACAAATTTAAAAAAGTATATATACTATGTACATGTACATAATATATCGTCATATCGAACAGCCCTAATGCTGATAGATCCATTCCTTTGTCATCTACCCAGGACCACAACAATAAAAATCTGATTCCTTTATTTATCTACCAAAAGGCAAAAGACCCATAGTGAATTTAACAAGCTGAACCTAGGTGAATGAGAGTCTTAGCAACAACTTGCACACCTGTATTTGAAAAAAGAAAACATGTACAAAGAGAGTGACAAACGTTTTTACTTTGTGCAGAGGCTTAGTTAATTTATTAGTCCAAGTAGGGGTGAGCGCTATGGCAAAAACATAATATCAAGATTTTTTTCAGGTATTACGATCCACGATATGATCACGATTCTTTTTCATGTTGATTTTTAAGACTATTTTGCAAGTTAATGAACAGTAATCAAACGAATACCCCAATGTACGAAAATACTGCCCTTCAAGGAAACAAAATCAAAAAGAAAAAGAACAGAGCCCATTGGCAAAGTTTGTCGTGTTGCCAACCGATGTGCGAACACATTCTTTGCTAACTTTGCAAATAATGTTTTTTTGCGCTGTGTCGGTTTTTGAAAACCCAAACCAGTTCCATATCACCGATGTCCCAAAAAAAAAATCGGGACCAACTCATCAGCCATGCTGCTATGTTGTAATAGCCATTCAGAAGTCCATGCACAGTAAAGCCCAATAATATCAAAGTCACATCCGTGTCAGACACCTTTAAATCCACTTATATTGTAACCAAATGAGTATTTACACATGTCAATGGAAACCTTACTTGTGGTACAAGGTGCAATTGTGTAATTCTCTGGCTTTCCATTATTTAATTCTGGTTACACTTTCTCATTCAGTACAGAGTTGGTCACGGGGACGTAGTTCACCTGGAGGCAACCGATCAAGAATGTGGATGAGTACATTTGCGCGTTGTACCCTGACAGCCATGCTGCAGAAAGGCAACTCTGCCATGGCCTGCCGGGCTCTGAGGACTTGTGGTAGACCAGGGTGGGCTGCAGTTCAACCACCGTCTTGTCTGGCGTCAGTGCAGCTCCGTGGGCAACAGACACTAACGTCAGCCTCCCTGCCCATGGCTCGCCACAGAGTGAGTCACGCCCGGGCTCTGGACGAGGAGAGGCTGGTGGAGGTGGAGTGGGAGGATGGGGGCCAAAGCCTCTACCCATTCACTTGGCTGAGAGACAATTGTCAATGTCCACTATGTACCCTGCAGTCGGCTCAGGCCCGCAGCCTGTTGTTCTCCGAGCTTGATATCCACACGGGAGTTGACGTTGTCCAGGTCACCGACAACAACAAGGTAGGCTAGTTCCTTTATCTGACTTATGTTTATCCAGGTTCACAGAGATAAATATTTTCCAACAAGAGAGACCTGCTTTGAAATGCATGAGAAGATATCTTACAATGAGAATAAATGTCTCTTAAAGATACACTTGGTAAGATTTTTATGTTAAAATCAGCCTAAATCACAAAACGGGGCTGCAATAGAGAAGAGCGCCTCATCTCCCCTAACTGACATGGCTGAGTAACAAGGTCAGATTATTAATTATCTGTGGAAGAAATTTTCCAGCTGCAGCTGAATAAATGTAAAATAAATACTGTCATGTATTTTTAGTCATTTGCTTCATATAAAAGTGCTCCATAAGCAGGATATACCACTCTTTAATCAGTGACATATCCAGCTAAAATATAGGTGACAGTTCTTATTTTTTGTCTTTGATTAGCTTTGACTAACAACAATGTACAACTTTTCCTTGCATAAGAGTTTAATGAAATCTCAAAACCTACTAAAATGACCCTGTATTTCTCAACCTGCTCTACTGTCCAGTTAGTTAGCCTATTACTGCGACAACTACTGCTGCTTCTGCTACCACTACTGTGAGTGAGTGAGTGAGTGGGTGGGTGAGTGAGTGGGTTTTTGCAGCGATAAACAAAAACGTAGGCGTCACAAGCCTGAGAGTTTGTATGTTGGTCATTTTACCTAAGAAGACATAGTCTATAGGGCTGGGTATCACCACTGATTTCCAGAATTGATTCATAAGGTCCCAGTTCGATTTCCGATTTGATTTAATATCGATTCGGTTAGGGTTATTTCAATACCAATTTAGCTTGGACATGAAAGAGATTCTCAGAGAACTAATGCTGTAAATTGTACAAGTTTCTCCGAACACGTGATGTGCGCTGGTAGTGTCCTAGTCCTCACCCGTCTCACCCCCTGTTGTTGTTCATTGGCAGAAACATAATACGCGCAGGAGTGACGCAACTGCATTTTTGATTAAAAAATAACTTTTGAGATCGATACTTTTCAAAAGGAATCGATACCATATGAGTCGTATGTGAAGTATCGATATCACAGACAGTTTCGATCCACTCATCCCTAGTGGTTAGTCCTTTCCTAATTTAGCAGCACCCTCAGCAGATGGTTACTGTAAACTGATGACGGAGGCTTTTATCCGAACAATAGCTTTTATTTAAACTCTTAGTAATTTGGCACAACACGTTAACTCTCTCAGTCCATATCCCGGTCTACTCTACACATGTCTCTGTACTACCGTAACTCTCTTAGTAACATTGCATGTTAAATGTTTACTGTATTTGACAGTTCCATGCTCCAATATTTCTCCATATTTATTTAGGCAAGATTCCCAGTCTATATTCTCTGTGGCTTTGACAACTTTATGTTCGTTTGTTACAGCACTTGTAAACAAACGTGGCAGAGACATGTGGCAGAAATGGCGTAAACATATTAAGTGGCCTCAGGCCTTGTTGCGCGAAGAACCAAAGGCTGGCCACACGAGACTAACGGGGTTAAAGCTTCACGCATTCATGGGAAAAGGCATATATTTAAAGATCGATCTCGGGATTTTATGAATCGATATCGGATCATTCAAAGAAGATTGATTTGAATCCGGAAATCACATTTTAAAGCCCAGCCCTACAAACCATTATATCATTATTTTCAGATGTTCAACCTTTATTTCAGTAATACATAGACAGACAGACAGATCTTCCTTCTGGAAACCAATGAAACAACATTACAAATTAAATGAAACATCAAGAGTTGGTACAAAAAATGTATGATTTAAGGAAAGCATCTAGGGATGGAGTTATTCTTCATATCACGTCAAATTTGGGCTAATCAAATACCCTTAAATTAAATCAACAATATCTGGTACTGATACAATATCGTACAGACTTTTGACAAATATCACATTTTGCTTCATTACTGTTTAGTGGAGTGAAATAACTTCAAACGATGCTTTGCTTTCTTTCTGCCATTATAGCAGAGCAGCACTGGTACCTGTGTTGTCTCGTTGAGTGACTGTTACTGTGTGTCTTTCTGGGTGTGCCTTTGTGTGTATGAGAAGCGGAGGGAGAGGGTGGAAAGAGAACTAGTTCCTATCCTACACAATGATTTGCTGCAAAATTTCATTTTTTAAGAACCTTTTAGCATCAGATACACATTAAATGTTATAAAAATAAATATTTAAATTGCTAGTTAAAGAAAATGCATGGTATCGATATTTGTATGTGAGGATCGATTATCAAAAGGAAACGTCAGGATCGGAAGTATCCATACTTCAGTATCGATCTCCCCAGAAATCAAAGAGAGAAGTTGCATTTACCTATTTTCGCTGTAGAAATCACAAAGATATACACAAGAAGACTTAAAAGTATCTGTATTGATATCGGGATACTAGCCTTGGTATTACTTGGTATCGGGTCAAAAAGAAAATCTGTGGTATCGCCCATCCCTAAAAGCATCCCTCTTTTGAAATAAACACACACACACAAATTAATATAGCTGACATATTACTTAGTTTATAGTTACGTTGGCACAAAAAAAGTTATTTGGACCACATCATTGCCAATCTGTAAAGACACTTCTCTTTTACTCTCAGCCTGACAGAGAGACAATACTCTTTAGATAGATGGCTTAAGACAACTAAATATTCAGCAGTGGTAACATTGAAATAAATGTTACCACTACACTACATTTTGGCCAGTTGGGGTCAGTAAGCTTTTTGTCTGGTGATTAATTCAGTTAATTTTGATATCTGATTAAGATATATATACACTAAGAAAAGGTCAAAACCAGAATTGTCAGATTCTTTATTTCCAGTCAATGGCTCATTGTCATTCAAATCAATACCATTTGCCAACCCTTTGGAAAATTCCTAAGGATGTTTGAATGCTTAAATCAAAGTTGTTCACTGTTCTTTTTTTTGTCCTGAAGGGGCTAAAATGCCATTGTGCAAGTCGTTTGTATATATAAAAAATGGTTTGAGGTTGAGCCTCCAGTCTGACATCATTGTTCAGTCTTAGTTAATTATTCTAGATCATCCATCTCATCCTTCCACAGGTGTCCATTGTATGGCCTGACCAGCACACTAGTGTGTTTGACCCAGAGTGGCTAAGGAAACGCTGCTTCACCTCTGTTGCCAGACAAGCAATACAAGAAGATCTTTTCATCAATGGTGAGCCCAAATTTTATATTTTTCATTTACATTTGAGTACATCTGTCTTTGTGTTTCCATCCATCTTCCACCCAACTGCTTGTCTGAAGTCGGGTCGCGGAGGTAGCAGCTCCAGCAGTTTGAAAATTCCATGTAATGAAGTGGTGTTGGGGACCAACTCTTTTTATGCGTGGACAGCTAAGTGTTCTGTATGTTCCGTGTAGATCAGGGGCCTGGAGACTGTGTATGCACAAAAAGTATACACATGCATCTTTGCGTGCTGATTCTTGAGAGAGAGAGACTGCAAACCATCCCCAAACAAAATAAAAAGTCGCCCCTAATCTGAACACTAATTTTCTCACTTATTTGTTTTGTTTGTAACATTACAAGGTTGTTAACAAAAGTCATTTGTTTCTAAAGACAGGAAAGAGAACACATTTTATAGGGCATTTACAACAGCCCAATACACTTTACAATCTAGCAGACGGGAGAGGAGACTGTTCAGCTGTGGTACAAGGTAGCAGCGTTTCAGTGGAGCGGGGGATGGACTGTAGATGGTTTGTGTACACACGTGGTCCTGAAGGACCCACAGGGCTGAGCGGCTCCTGCTCTGTCTCTGTTCCAGGCTGATTAAAGGGGTATGTGTGTGTCGATTGCGAAACTCCCTCTCCCCTGTAGTTGAATGGTAAAGAGATCCCCCCCCATATCACACTACAGATAGACACATACACACACTTTGTAGTGTATTTTTTTCCAACCACTGCTAACTCGGAGCCAGGCGCGCTCCCAGAAGACGGAGCTCAGCTCACTCGGGTCTGTCTGCGCACACACACACACAAACACAATACAACATGATACACACTCACACACACACACACACACACACACGTAGTCTCTGGGTTTAATTATTTCCTCGAGTGCCAGCCTGAAATTCCTCCTGCAGAAAAATACCGGAAAGGTCTGCCTTTTCAGATGGACGGTGAACAATGTTTTGCTCACATCCTCGCCCTTTCTCTCTCCATGACGTTAACTCACTGACGCGTAGCCCGCGGGTTAGAATCTCTGTTTCCTTTCTCATGCAGTGCACCTATATTTTACAGGCCTGGGTCTGCCTGTAAAAGTGTTCTCATCAGTTAGTGTAGCACACACAGGACACTGTGAGGTCAATATGATAATGGGAGCTCTGGGGATATTACTCAGACTACACCATACCTCTTTTTTTGTTGTTGTGTCTGGCGTAATGTTTTTTCTTTTACTTTTGCCGTTTCTATGGGGTTGTCGTCCTCCCCAGACCACAGGAAGCAGTAGTTAGTATCAGTGTAAGACATGGAACTAGTAACTATTCTCATGTGCTCTTTCTGCATTACACCAAAAACTTTGAGTCTGTGTATAACACAGTCCCAAATATAGGGATGTAGATACGACTGAATTTATGTTGTAGACACATTTTAATTAGTTTGCAAACTCAAAATTATACATACACTGTTCAAGCTGTCAAATGCATAGTCATGATCCATATGTGGTTTGTTTCGAGGAGGTACGTGCTCAAACCATCCTAATGTGTGATAGTTTCACTGTTGGAGCAGGCATGGGTTCAAGTCAACTTCAGAATTTAGTTGATTAGTGTCAATATTCCCATTTACATCATTGTCAGGCAATACGTTTTACTCTTAAATGACTCACCATGCATAATAACAAAGTATTTCAGTTTGTTCTTCAATTTCAAATCTCTCCCATAGCTTATTTCATACATATATGATATGTGCAACCTGTCAGTCTAGTGTATTGCCCTCACACATCTAAACCAAACCAAATACTTCATTGACGTGTGCACAGTCTGCATGTGAAATGGCTTAAGACAGTAGAACCTCTGCAAGGCTGAAGTGTGTAACTGTGTGGAGTGTCTTATTCAGACGCCGTCCTGCCTCTGCCATATGGAAAACGGATTTAGGGCAAGGGTCAAGATCTGCATGTTCTTACCAAACACCAGCTCACCGCTGCCAGCAGTTGTTCATTTCTTGAGACCTACAAATCCCTGAGGCCGTAGGTACGTGTCGGTCTGTAGTCAGGAATTTATATTCAGACTGCTCCATGCTGGAGACTGAAGAGTATTTAAAGACATGTTCTTTGTCCTTTAATTAGTGCTTTTAACTTAATTACGTGTTTTGGTGTGTTGTGTTTCTGTTGCCAGACCAAATGCCAACACCAATTTCACTACGGTTGTTTGTATATGGTAGTTTGGTTTAGTTTTCGAATTGTAGTACTTTTGATACTATTGGCAATGTACAACTTCCTTTCATGTCCTGATATTTTAGCAAAATAACATGGATTTTGTTGGAGAGTGTTGGGCTGCTCCATCGTTGGGCCAGATTGGGTTTTGGATTGAAATGTATTTGAAAAAGACGGGAACTACAACAGGCTGCTCCAGGCTTAAGCATTGCAATTTTATGTCACAAAGTGACGTGCTGCTTTGTTGTTGGCCTGTGCACTTTGAACCTTTCACTTCACATGAAGGAGAGTGATGATGCTGAGTTGGCTCACAGACTCACCACAGGCTTTTGTCACTCACATCCTTATCTGGACTGACTCTCCCTTTCACTGATTAATCTGTCACTGCTTTTCTCCAGCCCCGACCAAATGCTTTTAATATTTTAACCACGTCATCATCCCAGGTCTCCCATTTTACACCCTGGCCATGGGTATTTAATGAGGATGGGGATTTTTACTAATGTCACTGATATTTAAAGGACAGATATGAAACCGTTTTAATGACTACAAATAGGAATATGCCATAACACATATAACTGACAGCTGTTTCTCAGACATGATCCACCATCTCACAAAGCCTAGTAGAAGTAGTCTGCATTCTTTTCCAGAATCCATTAATGTTGTACTCTCATTTGATAAACTTTGTCAGTTTAAATTGCTCACCCTCAACAAAGCATTGACAAAGGTCAAGTCATTTGTGTAACAAGTTGAGTCATATATATATATATTGCACATATTGTCCTTGTTTTTTTTGCACTACTTCCTTGTTTTTTGCACTACTTCCTTTTTGAGTTCTTATTACTATTGTTCTTATGTTGTCTGTATGCACCAACAACCACAGCAAATTCCTTGTACGTGAAAACTACTTGGCGAATAAACCAATTCTGATTCTGATTCTGATTCTGATTTGCCCTGATCGGGCAGGATAACTATGTTGAGTTGACTTAATAGACGTCATTACCATTTGGCTTCTTTGGCAGCCTCCCCTCACGTATCTTCCTGCTCTATGTGTCTAGGTTTGATGTGGTTTCACATAGCACCAGAAGAATGGTTACATTTGGCTTTGCAGAGTCCAGAAACAAAGATGCGTAAAGATTTCCATCCCTATTTAGTATATTCATTGCCAGATCAATGTTGTTGCTATCAGTTGATTGCTAATTTTCTACTTTAGTACCAGAACAAAGGTAGAGTTGGCCCCAAGGTGTATGAATTTATTAACAGCTATACATGCTAACACTCTACCGTCCTTCAAAATAGCTTCTAGTTTTGAGTACTTTGTGGTACACTTTGTGGTACTTAAGGGTATAGTAATATATGGTATACTTTTGTGATATACTTAAGAGTTCTTTGTGGTTCTTTGAGATGCACTTTAAGGTTATTTGTGGTAGTTTGTGGTACACTTTGTGGTAGTTTGGGGCCCTTTGGTGTACTTTGTGTTATACTTCATGGTACGTCATTGTACTTTGTAGAGCTTTGGGGTACTTTGTGATATTTTGTGGTACACTGTTACTTTCGGGTGGTTTCTGCAACACTGTTTTGTGATATGCTGTTTTACTTTGCGGTACTTTATAGTACACATTGTGCCACTTTAGGTTAATAGATGGCATATCTTCTGGTTCTTTGTGACACTGGTTTATGTCAGGGACTGAGAGCCCAGGTCTGGAGTTTGGTGAAGGAGCAGGCTGGACAGCAACTGTATATTATGAAATGTATTAAAGGAAAATCTCAAGATCTTGAGCGAGAGAAAACAATGATGACACCAAAGTTGCATCATTATATCCTCCCCTGGCTTGCCGATAAGGTCTCCCCGATCAGTCAGCTGCAGCCATAAAACTGGAAAGATTTCTGTCCTTGAGCTGTAAATTGCCTGTCAAAATGTCCCTGTCTTTAACTTAACGATCTGGTCTTAATCAACCCTGGTGTCATGCAGAACTCCCTCTGTCAAAAAGATGAAGAAAACCCTAAAACCCTAAAACAAAGGCCAAAAATATCCCCACTGGTCTATATTTTATGATCCTTTGGCATACTTTATGATACTTTGTATCACACTGCAGTACACTTTGGGGTATTATGGTGTACTTTTATGGGTTACTTTGTAGTTCCTTTCTTGGTAGTTTGTGGTACATTTTGTGGCACACATTTATTTTACTGACCCAATTTCCCCTACCTTGAATACATACAATAACTCAATTAGCAATCCATTTGATTGGGACTTTTATGCCAAATTGCCTGACAAAATGAACTGATTGGTCCAAGGCTTTCCTGAAGAAACTCTATTGAGTTTTCTCTATTAACGCTATTGACTGTTTGTTTCAGCTCAGCCAAGTAGCAGCTAATTTGTCAATTCCCTGTCTGGCTGATGTTTTCCCTTTGCCATCTGGTCTGAATTCAGCCTCCGTTCCCTCTCCTATGTCATCACTCATCACTTGACAAAAAGGCTCCTGGAAACATTGCTGTGGTGGTCCATCAATGGAAAAACAAGTATCTTTTCCCAAACCTGTTCCATCAGTTCACACACTAATTACATGGCATCAGCAAAATCGACTTTCCATATACGTGCTCATGTACACGTGTACCGCCACAGCTTTGCCATGCGCTATCAACTTGAAAGGAATTTGAGGAATTCCAACAGCAAGCTGTGACCATAATGATCTAATAGCCTTTATCATGGTGTAGTGCGCTATTGTGAGCAGTTGAGGGTGAAGCAACAGGGACTATAATTGTGGTTACACATGTAAACAGCCAAACCTTCCTTTTTCAACAAATGTCCCTCTCTGCCACCCATGCACAAACGTTTCGTACATTATATTCCTGTAATTACGTCACTGGTCAGCAATTTTAAGGTCAAATCCCCTTTTACTGTCACCTTTTATGGTATTCCAACACCTTTACACCGGTCTCCATGGAAAGCTTGGTCATTATAATAGAATTTCAAATGTATCTGGCAAGTAAAGGGTAATTTATACTTCTGCGTCAAAACTACGGCGTAGGTTTTTCTGGTGCCGGCATAATCGGTAGAGGCTGCCGCCCTAACTTACGTGCACCTCTCCACATTTTTTACTGTGCGTAGGGCGACGCAAGACTGCAAGAACCGTGATTGGCCAGCTTCGTATTTCCTCCTACCCTTTTCAGGTTGATGTCCGCCGATAGTGAAGACAATGGAGCAGATGGAAGAGAGACTAGCTGAGGAGGTTTCCAAATATATTATTTTGTAGGACACATCATCTCAGAATTATAAAGATTACCAGATGTCACTGAATTTGTGACAACAAATATCTCAGAACGTGAGTTTCAGAAAATGTAAACACTACTACTTCTGTTGTTATTACTTCCATGTAAAAAAAAAAGCACAACACTGCCATCTAGTGCTTGGTGATCTACCACAGAATAACCAATGCATAACAGTAAATGCTTGCACCGCCGTAGCTTTGATGCAGAACTATGTTATCTTCAATAGTTGCTCCAATTCATTGTAAATTGATCATCCAAAATAGGGTTTATTTCTCACCCCATTGACTTGCATGGTACGGCGAAACAGGTTTCAAAGTCACACTTTTAGCACACAAACGAACAAAGCAGATTCAGCTAATGTATAAAATAATAAAACCCGATTTAACCTTTTTTTTAAAAATATACATTTCAACTTCGTGTTGATTTTACTATTTGAATTAGGAAGAAGATCCGGTAGGTAGCTTCCGGGACTGAATCACCGTGTTTGCTATTGGTTCAGGAGTGGGTGTGGACATTTGGACCAATCAGGTCATTTCTTACTCGCGCAATAACAAACTCTGTGATTCGGTGTAATTTAAATGGTAAAATCAACACAAAGTTTACATTTTTATTTCAAAAAAACGCTGAACCGGGTTTTGTTATTTTATACATTTGCAGAATCCGTTGCGTTTGTTTGTGTGCTAAAAGCGTGACGTTTCTCCGTGCAATGCAAGTCAATGGGGAGAGAAATAAACCCCATTTTGGATTATCAATTTCTAATGAATGGAGCAACTATTGAAGATATCTCGCCAATATTTGGAGTTACGTCATGGCAAGGTAACTACACAACCCAAACCTCTACCAAACTTGAATGATGCTTTAAGGTCTCCTGCTTGGCACTTAAAGGGGTAGTGCACCCATTTTTTAAATATTGACATTATTTAACTTGGCCCCAAAGTGGTACAAGCCAGTGCAGCTAAAACAGTGAGGTTAGGATAAAATCTGAACAGTCCTACGTACTACTTTGGGGTCAAGTTAACCCCTTAAGCCCGCGGGTCCGTCGTCTCGATAGCGATAATTATTGCCGAAAAATATTAATATTCCAAAAATCTTGTTTTGTTTGTTGTAAAAAAGAAAATAAAAAAGGGGGGATCTAATGCTTCAAAAACAGCCCTCCCAAGTGCATTTGGTCCAAGCAAAAGCTGATAGGCAGTCATCCAAATGTTTGAGTTCCAAAATACAAGATCTTGGAATGGAAGAGGCAGTAGCACTACCAACGCAGCTTGGAGAACGATCCACTCACTCAATGCCGCCGTGTGAGGTATCATATGAAACTAGACACTCTACCCTTTCAAATGATAGCAAGCAATCAATAGTCAAAGCTAAACAACTCCTGTCAGCCCCACAGCAAACACACAGCCAAACTTCGCATCCAAGTGTCCGTGTGGAAGATTTTGTTTTTATGTCTCGTTATTTCATACATTTTCAATGCAATTGTCATCAAAAGCAACACATTTTGTTTACTTACAGTTTGTTTCATTTTGAGTCCATCCACATGCTTCTCCGTGCTATCAGGTTTGTTTTATAGAGAGTTCTGCATAACCTGTCCCTACGTCTCCTCAACAATACTTGGTCTTGTCTTGCTATCTTTTGGCCGTTTGGTAGAACAACAGATGAG
>OMOT01053115.1:0-10903 GCA_900312575.1 Acanthochaenus luetkenii
CCCCTTCATTTCTCCTTAAATCCTCCGCCTCTCTCCTGCTCCTGACCTCCTCTCCCGCCACACTGCCTCTACTACCCTCCTCGCCTTTTACTCACTTAACGCCACATCTGAAAGTCTACCCCGTCACCCCCACCCCCGTCAATAGAGAGCGTCGGGGTCAGGGTCGGGGTCCCAGGAAGAGCCCAGCTGTCGGAAACTGTATGGTTTTATGTGCGTTGGAGGGTTTCCCCTCCCGGAGACGCGCTTCAAAGAAAGCAGGGCTTTTTAAAGGGCAAAGCTGAAACTCCATCCTCTGCTATGCTCGCCTTCCTTACCAGGCCCCAAAGTACACTAACACTATTGTGGTAACTGTACTGTACATCCTCTCCATCCATTGCTACCTAGCTGGACACTGTGTGCCAGGACGGGGACCAGAGAACGGCCTTTCCATGAACTTGATTGAGACCGTAGTCCATGTGTTTTGGGCTACATTCCACTACCCACATGATACAGGTTTGCTTCTAATGGTCAGAGCCTCTAGAGTGTAGACATGATGGAATGTACTGACTGGGTCATCTGGGACACGAGTGACGACGGCACAGGTTTCAGGACCAACTGGATGCCGTTTCAGAGTTTGCTAGCTCCGTTTGTCCCTGACTGATGGTGCTGTTGCAAGACATTTGTTGGCTCAGATAATCGATACGATTGCTGCTGTTGGAGCGGATCATTTAAGATATGGCTGTGGACGATGGGATTCGACAATTCCAACAAGGAGAGGAGGCAGTTGAGTCGAGCAGTGAAGGCGCCCGCTAAACGTGGTGTATCATTCACAAACATCCGTTACTTACATTGTGTTTTCCCGTTTATAAAGTTAGTCTAGAATGTACGTGGTGGAGATCGGAGTGGCTGGGCGGAAATGGCTCTTGGGTAGTGAGCTGGCGCTTGTAGGCCTCCATTGTAAAGCCTGGGTCATGGTGGCGTTGGGTGGCGTTGGCCGTAATCTGCACATAACCAGCACTTAACTTTAAGACCTCAAACAAGTAATGCCCCCGTTTGACCCCTTTGTCAAAAGTTGACCTGCTTTATTTGTGCGCTTCGTGAAATTGTACTCCCAAGTCTATTTTCGGGTAGTTGTTCGCTGAATGTACCGTAGTCAGAGATGTTAGTGAATAAGTAATTATGTGTTTTTTGCACCGGCCAAATTGAATTTGATCAAAGAAAGGTTGCTTAGAGTAACTGTGTAGAAAAACATCGCACCAGATTGAGAAAGGAATCGCGTGGACTCTGTAAAGGAATAAAGTTTTGAACATTTTCAAATACTTCTTGAGGTGTGGCACCCTATTGTACCTCCGTCTCAGCCTTCTAACATTGTGCCAAAATCATTCCACAGTATTTCCAGTTTACACACACAGGCCGTGCCAATGTTTCCCCCCCAGATACCCGGTCTCTAAGACTATTATTACTGAACTAAGGGGAAATATTCAATTTGAGGGTTTTCTTTTGTTTCTGCTTATGTATGTTTTTCTTTCTTTGTTAAACAAAAGATGTTATTTTGGAAGCTATATCGGGATAGATTTTATTTAAGGAAAAGTCGTGTAATTTTGTAAAGTTGGCCTTATTATTGAAATATATTAAGTATTTGTCCTTTTTGATTTTAAGAATGATATTTTTTCGGCCAGATAATGCATCTTCCTCATTGTTATTACACTCCTGGAGAGTACTTTTTCCTGTATTTTGTGTTTGTTGTTTTAATGCAAGACATTTCTCACGACCTGGAGACATGATGATACGCCATGGATCAGAGCGAGAGAGGGGGGCCATGGTTGTGTCATAGTCATTGAAGAATGAGCGCTATGTGCATTTTATCAGAGCTGAGCAGGTCTGCAGTGCTGAGTGGTTCACCATGTGTTGTCCTGTTTTATCGGGAACCACTCTGTGTTCCAGGGTCTTTGCTGCCCCGCTCATAAATTCAGGGTTTCTACGTCTTGTGTGCTGTTTGCTTGTAAGTGCTGCCAAAGAAAGAAGTGTGCAGGCCCTCAGATGCACAGACACACACACACACACACACACACACATACGCACAAATAAATAGGAATAAAAAAGACATATACTTATGTAAAACTGGATCGCCTCTCTCTCTCTCTCTTACACACGCGCGCACACTCAGACATTACGTGCATAGAAACACACGAATTTCAGGCCTGTACAATCAAACCCAGGAGTTGGAACTGTTTATATATATATATATATATATATTGCTGTTTGTTTCTAAATGGATTATGTCTGTAGAAGAGGGAGACAGACTGACAGCGGTGTCAAACACAAAAATGTGTGTAATGAAATCGGATCGACTGGGTTTTATGATTTATTATTATTGTTGTAACGAGCGCTGCTGCACCAAGCGTCTCAGTGTGTCAGCGGTGCGAGGCGGACTGCGTGGGGATGCTGTTTTTCTGTTTTACACTCAATACATTGTGCATGTTTTAACCTTACTGTGGCTGGCGCACTCTGCATGTAGGTCTCTTGAAGCTGCCAGCTGTACAGCGGACTGTGTATTCCAATAAAAATAAAAAACCAACCTGTTTGTAACACGTCTCCGTGTTGGAAATCTGTGCGTGCGCCTAGCTGATCTTATAGTGTTCCCTTCTTTTGTCTCTTTAGCTGAACAGGCTCAGCTAATTTGTTTGTGTGTGTGTGTGTGTGTGTGTACTCTCCAACCCATAGGCTTGTATAGAGGAGAGAGAACAGCAACTGACTGCATGCAAAATAAGCAAGCAGACAAATGAGGCAAATTGTTCGGGTACGAGGAGGAAAACCACAAGCTGCAGTGGAATGCAAAGTCAGCGCCCACACCTTTGTGTTAAACGGCTCTGCCTCGCTGTGTGAAGGGGTTCTGTTCCTCAGCTGCACAGATGCAGCATCAAGTGTTCCCGTTACGTCAGCTGACCACACTACCTAAAATGGCCATCTTAAATAGCCATTTAATCCAGTGCTGACTCTTCAAATCATATTAACCCTAACCCCACCCTCAGATACTGATGTCCAGTTTTCAGTTGGTGATTTCCTGCATTTCCCAGAATGCCTTTTGACAAGCCGCAGTAGTGTTTTTTTACATCCAGCTGTTGGTTTTATGTGTTGGTGGAGAGAGCGATAGTAGTATTACATTGGTGTTGGAAATATCTCCAACATTTGGCCAGTTAATCCACGAGAATAAGAAAAACATACAACCAAACGACAAAATGGACCCAGAATTTAAAGGAACATTACCAATTGCTGTTTGTAACGAGTTTAAGTGTTTCCGGGTGGATTTCCCTTAAAGGTCCCATATTATTCCGGTTTTATGATTTTATATTCAAATATAGTATGACTCAGGATAAGAATAAGTTTTACCAAAAAAAAGTATTGTTGGGTTATTATTATTGATTTAGAATGAATTTGAAGAAGACTAAGTCTTCACAGGCAGAATAGTCACAATGCTGGACCCTGATTGGCCGACAATACCAGCTCTTCTAATTCAAATGAGGTAAACATGCTGACTGGAGGCTTTGCACTTCAAATGCTGGAAAGCCTCCTGCCTGATTGGAAGGATTTTTGCAATTGTTTAGTATTGGGAGCCAATCAAAACCAAGTCCAGTTGTGGCGCATTAATTGGAGTTAGTTTGAACCTGCCTGTAAAGCAGAATATATATTTTTTTTAAACATTCAAAACATTACATTTGAACAATGTTGTACATTATACATCTATGCTCATATATGTATTCAAACAGACAAACATTTGAACTCCTGTAATAGTGCACCTTTAAAACAATTGGAAAAAAATCTGCTAATAAGGTGAGAGAATTTCACTTTGCACAACAAGTCAAGTTGCAAGATTCGTTTTTTGCTACTGGCGCAATGATCGTCCCTTGTTTGAAGAAAATCATCTCATGCCAATGGCAGTTTTTTTTCTCTCACTTCTCTCTAAATTGTAAGACTAAGATTTTTTTGACTCAACCACCGTCTGTAGCAATGGTTCTCAACCTCTGTGTTGGGACTGCGTGTGGAAGAGAGTCAGGGGTTAACCCCGTCTCCTGCTTGTGTGGTTTAATCTGTCCCAAGTTCATGCGCAGGGAGGTGCTGCCCAACACTGTGGTGCCTGCTTGGGCCCTGGTACTCATGAGCCTCGGCGCTGATGCCTGACCTGAATTAGTGGTGTGAAGTCAACCGTGGAAATGACTCAGTCACACCCCAGGCAAGTGGAGGAGGAGGACGGGAGGGTGAGAGAGAGAAATAGGTTGCACTGCCTACAACAGGTTGTGCTGCTTAATAATTGTGTTAGAGATCATAACTACCAAACTGTTATTTCAGATTGTCAAGACATATTAAAGCCAGTTCAAACCACGGGACAGTGACTTTATGATTCCTGGATGTATCTTTCATGATCATGGATGATGTCCAGATTGCGCATTATATGGGAGGTGTGTGTGTCTGTGCCCGAGTACATTCCACCCCACACCTGTGGCATCTGTACTCCTCTGCCAGAGATGTGCTCAGACACGCCATGTCCTCCCATACAAAATACATTTATAACTATCAAATAAGCGGCGGAGGAGGGATCCAGGTCATTATATGAAAAATCACCTCACCAGTCAAACGGCAACACGCTGCTCTGAGCCCACGGTTTACCAGCGAGGTGAAAATACCCTGATGCCGTTCAGTCCAAATCCCCAGCTCAAATTACTGTTAGATCAAACCTCTCCTCTGGTCGTCATGATAATAATAACCACAGCTCAGGGGGGGAAACGAGGGTTGTGACGCTGGGAATACATGGAAACAGAGGGGCACAGAGCCCTGAAATACAACGCCACAGAAAGCTCATACCTCATGGTTGACCATTTTAATCTCCCCGATTCATCAGATCCCCCACTACGCAGGGCTGCTGCCAGAGACCCTCATCTCTCTCTCTCACACACACACACACAGAGAACCACAGGCCCTGTGATGAGGGAGGTCAGGGGGAGGTCACAGAAGCAGCAGCCATGTTACTTTAGTCAATGCATGTGGGAGCACAGCAGCAACGCCGCCTCACCAGGGGGTGGCAGGGCAGGAAGCCATGTACGCTGTGTTGAAGTCTACCTACACGCTACAGCCTTGACTGGGGGTATCTAACAGTTTTGGGGTAGCAGGTCTGTTCATTTCTCATTAGCTTTGCAGTGATCTTGATCAAGTGAGGAAGAAACACACAGATTTTTTTTCTTCTTTTAATAACAAAAAAAAGACAATATACAAAGTAATGACAACTACAATAAAATAATACACTTCAAACTGCCATGTTAACAAAAACATTCAAAAAAAATTTTTTAAACATACCTATTTTAGCATTTGATTCATGGAAACTATTTTCACCAACCGATGCAACCTAAATGTATTTAGGAGGCATACAACTACCGTACATAGCAATGTCATTCAGCCTTAAGACAACCAAGACAAATGTCTTATCCATGGAAAAACTAAATGGTTTCAATGGAGTGAGGCAGTGCTACTGACTTACTGTATATCTGCTTTGTATGATCTATGGATCACAGATTGTGTGTGTACTTACAGGATGTACCACTTCTCAGACATTCCTCAACGTTCAGATAGGGCACATAAATAGATGTTGAGATCCGCAAACACTCCGCGTGGATTCAAACGCAGAGAATCACAAGTACTTAAACCAATGCCATGCTTTTGTTGTACTAGTAAATCACTTTCGTAATGCTTTCCGATGCATTATTACATAATGATTTATAACAGAAAGCCAAGTCATTCCATGAGATGGTGGCCCAGTCCATGTAGTTCCTAGTAGGAGGTAATACGTCTGCATTGGTGACACTGTAAAACGCTAATAAAGAATGAAATGACTGACGGTCCATTCTCACATCTTACTGGAAATGCGGACAGTCATCAACATCCCAAACTGTAAGTAGAGTACGATGCTCAGATGAAAGTCTTAGACATTGTCTCCATCCAGAAAATCTGACTAACCCTAGAAATGGCTCATACTCGAGTAACTGCTAAGACGCAAAGATGTTTCTGGGGATTCAAAGATCTTCCACATACAGATATGTCAACAGCATATGGGTAAACTTTAACGCTTTCTCATAGACTGTTATGGTAATATCTTAAGTATAAGAGTTTGAGGAGAGGGGAGGAACTGGGAGAGGCAGTTTTAGACACTGGGGGTGGGCTGGGCCTGCTGAGGGTTGTTGGCGGCCGTGGGAGTGGCCTGTCGGGGGAGTGTGTACATGGCACCCAGGAACTGATCGGCGATGCGTCCTGCCTCTCGTAGCCCGCTGAGCAGGGCACCATGAACCGTGGCCGGGTAATTCCTGATGGTGTGCTCCCCGGCGAAGAACAGACGAGGGACAGGCTGAGGAGGAGAAAGAATCAACTAAATGTGAGCGTCCATGCAGAATCGTGTCCTAACATAACAGGGAAGTAAGAAACGACGTTTAGCCGGCACAGGAGCGAGCAGAAGAGACAGAAAAAAAGAAAGAACAGCAACAGGGGGAAAAAAAGTGGGGTAGTAAAATGACAGAACTCATCAGTCAGCACATAAATATGACTTGTTCACATCAATCAGCATGCCAACATCAAAACAGCCAGAGAACATCTGTGTTGGGAACAAATTGGTCTGCCTTGGTCTGGTCGAATATTGTGGGCTGGCTAGGATGCCTTCTCCTTCTCCCTCTCTCTGTCTCTCTCTGCCTCTCTCTGTCTCTCTCTCAAACACACACACACTTACACTGGGACCAACAGCATGTATATATGTTTGTGTGCTTACCTGCGAGGCTCCTGGGATGGCGGGGCCAGGGGTGATGGGCTGCGCCATAAGGTCGTAGTCATTACCCGAGGAACCTGCGGCTACGTACGAGTAGGAGCCCCGTGCCCAGGGGTCGGCACGCCAACGAGTTACCACAGTTTCCTTTGGCTGTCATGACGACAAACAACAACAACACAAACAAGGGTTTGCTATGAGTTTCCATGCTGGTATTAGAGGGACCTGTAAACAGTTGGATGGTAAACAGAAAGCTGGCCTCCATGCATATGATTTTCTCCCATATGAAACCATAGTGAATGATTCATAATGTCGGGTGGTTTAGATATGACTCCAGGTACGAGTGCCACATACGTTCACATACGCTTGTTGCGTAAAGCTGTGCTGGTTTGGGGTCAATTCAAGAACCAATTTGATATTCCGGTAAATTAATGGGAAGGACCCAAGAAAAACCTAATGACGGATCTCAAAATGTGATCCACTGCTACTTCTGTAGACCGCAAATGAATGTGATTTAGAGCCAAACATATGACCAGCCATATTTCCTGAGGCCTATTAACATATAGTTAAAGTATGAGGATACTTTTCTCAAGAGAGGCGTTAGGAATTGATCTAAGTGAAGGAAGACGGAAAAACACGTGTATATAGTAGAAAGAATTGCAATGTGTTTGAGTCTCTGGTTTTCACAGATGATGCAAAAACACGCGTACCTGTGGTACAGCGCTGCTTCCAAATATTCCTTTAAGGATGGCCAGGCAGCGTCCGACTATAACATCATCACTGATGTTCTCCATGATGCCAGCGGCCTCGCCAGCCATTAGAGCAAGTAGGATGGGTGCTGACAAGGGGTAAACAGGGCAAAGGTTAAAAAATCATAATAATAAATCAAATTTCTTCATAGACAATTATTTTGAGAAAAGCAAAAGGCATGTACAGATATTGCACAGAAAATTATTCACAACACTACATAACAAAACAGGCTTTTAATCAGAAGTGTAAAAAAGTATTGGAACAACTAATGGTATCAAAAATGATCCAAATAATATTCAAACTAACAGCCATGAACTGAAAACTAGTATTAATCTATGGTCACCTTTGTAGAGGTTCCAGAAGAGAAACAGCTCGCCCCGACTCGCTGTGGTGGAGCCGACATGACCAAACAGGTTGACACTGGGATCCCAGAACACACGGTCAAAACACAACACCACCTACAGGCAGGGAGGAAAACACACAACCAAGAACAGTCATACATGTTCAAAATCCAACGCAAACTCATGTGCACATTGGTGTGTCCCTGTGCTCTGCTGTGCAGCTGGGTAGGATCAGAGAATGAACATGTGACAGTAATAACCACAAATGCTCATTTTCATTAACAACTAAATTGACTGACATTCATATTGTGTCAAAATCGGTTTCTTCTCTAAGTTCTGGTGACCATCAAGTGACCGCAGTGAATGTGATTCTGAGGAACAGCCCCCTCTGCAGGTTATAGAGCAGTACAAGCAGCTCATATTGCATAATAATGCAGCATTCTCTATGCTGCAGCAGAAGTAGGCGATAATACTCTGCTCAGCACCAGAGAAAGGCAGAGTGAGAGTTGATAGGATGGGAGTGACACAGAGTGAGCAATCTGATTGGATTACTAACACATTGGCAAAAAACATCTTCCACCTGCACGCCAACAGGCTCTCCGATACTTGCCACTCCACCCTCTCTCCACCCTACTCCCCAAGCCCAGATGTAAACCACGATGAAGCGTTATCCCCTAGGCTATTTAGAAGGAGGGGACTCTGAGCTGGGTACCAAACACCTGTTCTGATTTATGAGAGATATGTTGAATACAGCAGGGATGCCGATTTAACAACCACTAAAGCCATAGCCTAATGGGGAAGTGAGGTATAAAACTGCAGGGGACACAGACACTGCAGCAGAAACGACTCCCTGAAGGGAACTGGGTCTGATCAATCCTAAACTGAGCTGAACTGCACTCTTATTGTTCACAATGTCCACTGTATGACAGCGTATGTATGCCTGTGTGGTGAGAGGTCAAACCTTGTTGAGGTTGCCAAAGCCCATCCTCTGTATAGCAGCAGTCTTCCACTCAGGCAGAGGGGGAACAAACTGCACGGCGGGAGGCTGTTGCTTCATCACACCCAGGGGCAGAGTGCACAGTACAGCATCACACTTGTATATGAAGGTCTGGGTGGTGGAGCGAGTGTTGACCGCTATCACCTCACAGCCTGGAGGAACAGATATACTGGTTAGACACACTTTACATCCATACAATCATGCATAGATTACTAACGCAATAGTGGAAATCAAGGCCAAGTCTGTGTACATACCAGAGGCTGTGTATCGGACCTGCCGCACTGCTGTGTTTAGTTTGATGTCCAAACCCTCAGCCAGGGCCACAGGTACACATGAGTAGCCGTTTCTTACGGTCAGGTGGCTCCCAGTGAACTCAAAGTCATCATCCTGTGCATAAGGAAATAAAAATCAGCTTTCCAACTTATACATAAAATTGTGAAAAATTAGCACATGATACACATGATAGTCAGAGGCCTGAAGAAGTCTATCTTATGCAAGTCCATTGTTAAGACTACCGTGAGTTATGAGACTTAAAAAAAGGGATACATGTGTGTACCTGATCCCAGTGCTTTAAAGAAAGGGTGGAGAGGGGCGTAGCGTTGGCAAACTCCAAGTTGGCAAAGTGCCAGTCTAAGATCTGTCTGTCCCTGGATGACAGGTAAACATCACTGTGGGGAGAGGGACAGAAAGAGAGAGAGAGAGAGACTGGGTTAGTCATATTAACAGCTATTCAGATATCAGAGGGACAGGTTTACTCATGCAAGAGCTAAAAAGACTTTGGTTGTCAGTTAATAAATAGTCGGACAGGTTTTACAATAACTCGCCACAGCATATACCACACAGGTAAACATCAGTTGATTAAGACCAGACAGGGAGTCAAGGCTGCGACAAACTATCATTTTGATAATTGATTAATTTGACAATTATTACGATTAATTGGCTTTCTATGCAAATTACTGACATGCAACCTTTTCATAGTTCAATATGCAGTCAAAATTATGAAAATATATGAAAATATATTCTAAAATTCTTACCATCACCTGGATGATGTGTAATTTTGTTTCAGAATTGTATCTAAAACAACTGAAATTTTAGCAAACTCCTAAACTTTTCACAACATTAGACAAATGTGGTATAATTTGCTTATCACAACAAAACACTAGATTTTATTTATCTATACTGATGTCTGATCCTCAAAGGATTCTCTATCAAATCCTCATTCAAAGTAAAACAATTATTGGAGAAA
Source organism: Acanthochaenus luetkenii (assembly GCA_900312575.1). NCBI lineage: Eukaryota > Metazoa > Chordata > Actinopteri > Beryciformes > Stephanoberycidae > Acanthochaenus > Acanthochaenus luetkenii. The sequence goes on from OMOT01053115.1 coordinate 10,113, forward strand.
AAAACGGATATATAAAATCTGACATCCAACTAGATTATCATTAAGACAATCATCCAGGTTATTTGTGATAAAAACGTACAGAAGACATATGCAAATTGGTGAACTTATTTTGTCAAATTGAAATTAGCTATACTCAGCACTTGGAAGTGGGGCATGAAGTATCAGCACTCATATGGACAAAACGTATACCGTATTTTGCGGCCCATAGGGCGCACCGGCCTATAGGGCGCACTGTCAATGAATGGTCTATTTGCGATCTTTTGCCATATATAAGGCGCACCTGCCTATAAGGCGCACCTGCCTATAAAGCAACGGACCATAAGGAGCACCGGACTATTAAAGCACCTGACTATAAAGCACCTGCCTATAAAGCACCTGCCTATAAAGCACCTGACTAAGGAGCATTAAGTGAAACAAAACAGTCAGATAAGTCAGTCAAACTTTATTAAGCACATTCACAATAACTCTCAACATTGTGCAAACGTGCAAAGAGCGTATTCACAGTAACAGTGTTCAGTTGTAACACGTAAAAAACACGTTAAAAAAAACAGTCTGATACGTACGCCATTGTTCAGTTGTACCATACCTTCAAAATAAGACAGATACGCCACAAAAACTAATATATAAAGTGCATAAAAATGTTAAACCGCACAATAGAACGCTCGCATATTCAGAACAACAACATTGTGCCAACGTAACACGTAAAATAAACAGTCTGATAAGTTAGGTCTTCACAATACCTCGCCATTTTTCTATTTTAACGTGCCTTCAAAATAAGACAAATACGCCAC
>OMOT01053118.1:0-10591 GCA_900312575.1 Acanthochaenus luetkenii
GTTCTCTATCAGGTTTCTGTATTCCTCCTCATTGTCCTCTGTAATACAGCTGACAATGGAGGAGTTGTCCGAGAACTTCTGTAGGTGGCACATTTCGGTGTTGGAGCGGAAGTCCAAGGTGTAGAGGGTGAATAGAAATGGTGACAGTACGGTTCCTTGGGGTGCGCCGGTGTTGCTCAACACCACGTCTGACAGGCAGCCCTGCAGGCGGACGTGCTGCAGTCTGCCGGTGAGGTAGTCTGTGATCCAGGCCACGAGGTTGTGGTCTACCTGCATCTCCAGGAGCTTCTCCGCCAGCAGGGGGGGCCGGATGTTGTTTGAAGGCACTGGAGAAATCAAAAAACATGATTCTCACAGTGCCCCCTGGCCTCTCCAGGTGTGAATAGGCCCTGTGGAGCAGGTAGATGATGGCATCCTCCACGCCGATGTGGGCCTGGTATGCAAACTGCAAACATCACGCAACAACTCATTACCAGTGTTCCAAACTCTACAACACCACCGCAGTTGGCCTGCTGCTGGCCCAGTTGATGCCACCTGATGCGAGTTTAGAGTTATGGTTATTAAGTTTAGGTTAGGTTTGGCCCTTTTATTCCATTTGCATTGCAAGTGAAAGATCAGATGTAACTATTTCTTACGTTTTAAATGATCTACATTTACATTTTACTCAAGTTGCTTTTACACCAGTAATGTTACTTCTACTCAAGATTCTTGCCTGAGGAAGGTCCTATGACCGAAACATTACAATAAAGTATCATGCAATTCAACAAAGTAACTTCTACTTCAGTAGGACATTTTATTACACTTTCCACAACTGGACTTGAGGTTATGGGTTAGGGAATTACCGTAGTCAATGGAAACTCACAAGTAAAGTAATAGAAATGTGTTTGTGCGTATGTGTGTGTGACAGAAGGGACAGAAAAGTGTTGAAGGTTACGTAATGCTCTGGCTCTGTTGGCTGTGATGTTGCGGACACAGTCATGTAGAGGCTCCCAGGCAGCTCTCTGCTTCTCTTTCCCTCCTTCTCCTCTCCTCCCTCTGGTTGGAGGAGATGAAGAAGAAGTGGAGGACAAAGAGAGGGGCTTGCGTGTGCGATCGTGTTGTTGGAGGAAGTTACCGTAAAGAGTGCATAAACCACAGGGAGAGTTGAGAGGAGGAAACCAACAGAGGAAAAGACAAAGATGAAATATGAAATATGAGAAAAGACGGGGCAAGGACGGATGGAATAGAGCGATCAACAGAATCAAGGGAAGATTAAGAAAGCAAGGGGAAATTAACAAAATATGATGGAAATTGAGACAGAAAGTATGATTAAGTGGGAGATATGGTTGTTACTGTTAAAACAATTTGCTTTGCTTTCTCTTTTAGTGCTCAAACTCCTGTCATCCCGTCTTCACACACACACGTTGGTATTACTATACTTGCGAGGACCCCCACTGACTACATTAATTATTTAACCCCTTATGTTAACTTCAACCCTCACCACTACCTGCCTAACCCTAAAGTAATAATCCATGGCATTTTGATATGAATAAATGACCAGTTTATTACTCTGTATCACAGATTGATATAACACAGTTGTGAGGATCTTGCGGATTACCACCTTAACCTTTATCCTAACCTAAACCTAATTTGATCCTAAACTCAAGTCCTAACTCTAAACTGACCTTGTAGAACTGATGACGGGAAAATTATCCTCACTGTGGAGAACATTCCTCATCTTTCTTTCCTTATGATGACATTTGATCCTCATAAGGATAGAAGTACAAAAACACACACACACACACACAGAAACACTTTCCTGCGGGTGTATTGCTAGGCGAGGCAGAGTTGTAGCTCCATCCAACTCGCTCTGGTGTGAGTGTGTCCAGTCCTCCAGGGGGAATCCCATCCTTCTTAATCCTATTAGTGGAGGAACTCTTCAGGACATGTCCACAGTCATTATCATGACCTCCACTCCGGAGCCATCTCCGTCCCTCTACATCCCTCAATTCATCCCTCCCTCTCTCCCTCCATTCCTCTTTCTGTACCCCCCTATCTGTTGTCTTTTCTCTATTTATCTTTCCCTACCTTGCCCACTCTCGCCCATTCTCTTCCTCTTGTTTTCTTTACCTCAGTTCCTCTTACCCCATTCGAAACCTATTAGCCTTCTGGTAATCTGAAGTAGGGTTTGAGTGACATGGGTTTTTGAAGGGTTTTTGAAGGGTTTTTGAAGGGTTTTTGATATTGTGCTGATATTTGATATAATTGTCATGACAACAAATTCATAATCCTGTGAATCTTAAAAAGTAATCATGTTTGATAGACTTGTTTTTCCTTTTTGTCTAGTTGGTGAGATCACCATGATTAAACATAGAAAATATGTTGTGGAACAACTTTAATCTGCATTTCCCTCAACCACTGCCATCGCACATGTAACTAGGCAGAACCTGTGAATTAGCATAGAGACTAATGGCGACGGCGTCACGGTTTGGAGAGGGAATGAGTTTGTTTAACGCACTCGCTACTAAGGTTTGACATATATAGGATTTTAACTATTTTTATTGTAAACAATTCAAATATTTACAAGGATTCAATGTTTCCCTTAGAATTGTATTCTTGTCAGGGAGGAAAAGCCTCTGAAACAGCATTTAGACCATCATGGGACACTAAGGGTGGTTTCACACTATGGACCCTGGGCCGTTTCTGAGCACGATTCCCCCCAAGTCCGGCTCATTTGGTTAGTGTGAACACTGCGTTCCGTGACCGGGACCACTTGAAAAGGTTGCCAGGTGTCCCCGGGCACGGAACGATTCAAGTAAGAACACAACTGTACCGTATGCTGATCTCAACCTCATACAACACCGCATACAAACGTGATAAAGCAGGAAGGCAGGCGAGAGGGTTTTCTTGCTGTATCAGAGTGTGGCTCTCATCTCTCTCTCTCTCTGCTCGGGAACGGAACAACATTGGTAATGTGAAAGCTGGCCGGCGGGGGGGGGGGGGGGGGGACCATCGTTCTCGGGGACGGAGCGGAGGCGACCGTTCCCAATGTGAAAACGACCGTAGACACTTGAATAGTCTTTAGCAATTCCTTTCCCAGGATGTCAAACACTTAATACCTTATATCAAAACTACTTTTCAAAGCACTGATTAAAAGAATTGACACCTATGTTTACTCATTTTCTTTCTCCATTGTCATACTGAGTGAATTAATTCCCATAGCAAGAGATAATTTCCCCCTCTATTATGCTGACTTTGGCTGTGTTTGAATCGCCAGGCTCATCTGTTTTGCCTGAAGTGAGGAAAAGCGAGGGGAAAGAACAGCTGTCTAGTCAGTGAAGGGATGCCTTACCAGTTGAGCTGTGAAAATTACACAAGCAAGCAGGATAATCTCTTCCACCCAGACCAAATATCATATCCTGGGACGGAAATGCAGATAGTACCGTGTGCATAGCCTTGACCTAACAGTGTGTAATTTAACGGGACAGCAATATAATGTAGCCCTGATTCCGCCGAATCTCATCTTGCCGACACTAAAGCCAGATGTCGTCTTTGTTTGAGTAACATTTGTACCAGCAGGATATAACCTCATATAATGCCATATTTCAAACATTTGAAAAGACACAGTAGCACAGCGGTGAGCAGGTACCTGTACCACAAACAAAGATGAGGACTGACCTTGAGGTGGACCTAACAAAATTAACTAATCTACAAAATGTTCACATTTGTTCAGCCTCGAGTGACGTCCTTATCCTAGCTGAGGAGCTGCCGTAGAGTAGACTGGAAGTGAGAGATTGACGACCTTAGATTTCCGCTTCCCACTCCCAGTGCTTCATCTTGTACTATCACTGTGATCTGGCCAGTTCATTTTGCCATTGAACAGCCTCTGCCCTGCTAGGTTGTTCCTACAGACTGGACAGGGAGCGCTTGGCCGGGTCCCGTGCTTCCTGCTTCAGCAGATGCTGTGACGACGGCCACATGGCTTTGGGTGCCGGTTTTCGTCGCTGCTTTTTGAGGCTTCACCGTTCATTCAGTCATGTAATACCGGGCGTATAACACCAGCTAATTGAATGAACCATCGGTGATATACAACATTTCATTACCAATCCACATTTTTGTTCTCCACCGGAAAACTCCTGGGCATTTAGTGAATTTAGTGTCTCCATCCCAGAGAATTTAATTCAATTGAACTACAGAAGGAGCATCGAGAGATTTGTAGTTTTTCATACTAGCTGCTCTATTTGAATCTAATCTAGAGCAGGTAGAAATAATTAAGATGTGTCAGAGGCTGCATGTTTGGCAGTGATCTGATCTGAGCTTTAACCCACTGACACAGTTTCTGTATCCTCAAGCAACTGACCAGGTGTTTACTTGACCAGATGCCACTATGTGTACAGAGAGCCCTTTGCTTTTAGATGACTATTTTGAGTGCCAAGTTTTCCTTTTTTCCCCTAATACTAAATCAGTGCAAATCTTATTAATATGAAAACGTTGACATCTTAAACGTTGTTTCGTGTGCCTCCCTTAAACTTTGAGGGGATGTTAATGATCAGATCATGGGAAAGTTTCTCCAGACACTTGGAGAGATTACCTGAGAGCACTCTGTCTCTCTCACCAGCTGCGACATGTAAAAAAAGGACCTAAAGCGCTGGTTCACAAGGCCCACTTACAAGTGCTCACAGGAGCTGGCTGCGTGCAGAAACTTGCTCCGAGACACAGGCTGTGCTGCAACCTTGAACTCTCCCTGCCACTGTGAGAGCCACCGCTCGCCCAGGCAGTGGTTGGTTAGCTCAACACCTGCAGGGTGTCCTGTATGAGTCCTGTGGGAAGACGGAGAGCCACGGGAAAGAGACGTCTTATGTTCCCTCTACTTATTCAGGAGAATATACGGTATCAGTTTACTGACGTCATGCCTCGTGATTGCTGGGTATTGAAGTTCAACTTTTTCAAAATCAGACCGTTATTCTCGCTGCCATTTGGAGCCGCCAGTGTGCAACGTTGGCTAGTGCAGCTTTGAATTTCCTGCCCTACCAAATGATTCCCATGGGGTTTCGTAAATTCCAGACAGTCAAACTCCATCCAAAATGAAATATTCACTGGTGTCAACAGTGTAAAGCCAATCCTTGTGCAGACCATGATGGCTATCCAGAATCAAGGCAAACCGTTTTGAATTGAGGACTGTATCTACCTAATATCTTGCTGTAAAATATCAGTATCGTGTGATATTTTGTTTTTTGTCCTTCTGGGAAATGTCAGGCTGATGATAGATTACAGAGGTCACATATTTTGTGCACCCTGATCGCCCCCCACCCTTCTCTTGGTTGGAGTCGGTGAGAGCTCTGCAGTGTTTTCTGTGTGTCCGTCTCTGCCAGCACCGGACTACACAGACCTTATTTGGAATGTCAGACCTGATAGGAGTGGGAGTCAAACAAAGCTTCCCACTCATTTATTTTCTCGCTGCGTCAGTCCCTTTTTTCAAGCTGAGCTAGCCAACGTTTGCTTCAGAATATGCAACGTGCAGATTTGTGTGACTGCTTGCCTGTCTTAATGCATGCGTGTGTAATTTAAGGGAAAGATGACAAAACCTCAACCAGTATACCCTTCTTTTTTTTCCGAGCTTTCCCCATTGAAGCGGTTTAAAACACAAAATGTGTTTCCCCTCTCTAAAAGCAGGAGGCTTACGAAGACCTGGCTGAGGGAAGCAGCATTAGCGCAGCATTAACCACTCAGCCCAGGTTTCCCACGGGATATAAAATGGATCCGTGTTTCACTGGGAAATCGCCACAGCGATGCTGTTAAAGGAGCACTGTGCTGCAATCACATCAGACATTGATGAATATTGTTTCATGGTTTGGGACATTGCATTGGAAAGCAAACATCAAGGAATTTAGAATCCAAATAGCTGCCTGGGTAAAGTTTTAGAGATGAATAGCTGATAGTCACTGAATACAATATAACTAAAGTTTAGTTATCGCCTCGTCAATAGCGCGCCCTGAACAGTGCGCACTGTTGGGTTGCCTCACATTAGCTAGTCAAGCTAGATGATGGTTTTCTCTCTGTAGTGGCCGGAGACATGACTGGAATGACTCGGGACTGTGTTGCTCAACTCAACAGTGGCACTGTTGGCTCTGGCCGCGCTGCAGCTGCGTAGCTGAAGAGCGGCCAGATGTTTGAGATGGTGAAATGAGCCCAGTGAGCAGGAAACGGCTCTGCATGCCATAGGAATCGTCTTTGAAAACAGGAAGGGAACTTGTTCCCTGCTTATGGGCCTTTTCCTGTGGCATGACCGGAGGCAGGCCTTGTGTTTGACGGTTGCTGGGGAAAAGGTACTTGTGGCTGTATGGCAATGGCCATTTAAGGGTATAAACACACTAGGAGAGCTGTAGACCTGTTTAACTAGGGGTTTGTTGTTAGAGGAGCTAAACTCCTCGGATTGTCTACTTTCTCATGTGGCCTTGTTTCCATTTGAGTATCTAGTTTTCTCCCCCTACACCATACTCATTACATTTTTGTGTAGTGTCATGGTAGATCTAAAAGAATTTGTATGGCACCTAACGTTAAGTGGTGGAAAATAGTTGCTTTTCATTTAATTCCCTGTGGCACATCACCTAGGCCACAAAACAAATAACTACATGCTGAGTATCTCAGTAACCAATGCCATGGCTCTCGGTTGCCTAAAGACACACGTTTCAGTGGCGTTGTTATTCCGCTCTAGTGTAATAAATATCTCATCCTGATATCCAGAATTGTTTAACTTGAGCTTTTCTGGCTTTCTTTCTTTTCTTGCTCACAGTGACCCCTGGTGTCTATAGGGATTTTCATTTAATATTCCTCAGCGTTTGCTCTTAAAAAGGTTTTTAAAGATCTGATTTATATGACCCCCTTCCACACCCTCAAGCTGTCTCCCAGCCTGAAAATGGTTTCTTACCCTCCACCTCCTCCCCTCAAGCAGACCCAGCACACGCATACCAATTCAAAGCAACATGTCATCATGGTAGATACATCATGTCATTTCTGGTACATGGCGTACAGCACATAAGGACTTGAAGGATTGAAATAGCAAGTGATGAGAGAGGGTGTTCCCAGCGCTAAGAGTGTCGGGCCAATGAGACTTTAAGTGTGTGTTACCATTAAACGAAAACCTTTTGAGCCAGAATAGCAGCTTAGCCTACACGCTGCTGACAAGGCAAGCCCTGCACGGTCAACTGTGACCAGCGCTGAGCTTGTTAAATGGCGGTATTTTACCATAATGACCAAGAAGGGTTACATTAATTGGGGAAAAAGGTGGAAGTTGTCTCTAAATTGAAAGAATGACACTGTGGCCTAAGTGTGAGAACAGGATGTGGCAGCTAACCCTGGAGCCCGCCACATTATTTTTTGTGAATGTGATTTTGCGCTTTGAAGTCGCTTATTGAAGGGATCCGTTTTCCCCTGAAACTTATAGCAGTCTCCCAGCCTGGAAATTGTTTCTTACCCTCCACCGCCTCCCCTTAAGCAGACCCAGTACACGCATACCGATTCAAAGTGGAAATGGCTCCTGGGTCCAGGGAGCCTTCGGTCCTCTTCAGTAAATGTCTCTGTGGTGAAGACTGACATGTGGATGGGAGGCGACAGCAGCGTCAGGCGCTCTGTGAGCCACATGGCCATGGGTGATATGATGTGACGGCTTGTCACTGTGATGTTGGTGACCTGTGGTTTGTCTGCGGTGGCATGGCCTAGCTGGTGCTGCGGTGATGCCTTGAAAGAGTCCCCGTCCCCGTCCCCGTCCCCCCTGTTCCCAGGATCACTTCACTGGCATCTGGAGGCCTCTGCCAGGAAACACAGCCCAGGGACTCTCTGTCCAGGTGTCATTGTACCTGGCAAGAGCAATCAAGCACACCCACTGAATATTAAATGTCATGTAGACCATTCAAATTATGGGGCCTAGTCAAAAATCCTTAACTTCTTTCAGACAATCCTTTCATATAGATTTTTATTTAGAATTTTAGAGGACTTAAAGTCACACTGAAATGACCTAGCTCATTCTAACTATCATAAAAATAAAAATAAATAGATTCTTCTATTTTTATATACAAATACCATCAATTGTATTTCCTGGAAAATTGAAAATCTTTAGTAGTGACTTCATTATGTGGAGGTGGAAATAAAAATGTAAACCAATAAAACCATCACATATTTTTGCACAATCCCACCCCTCCGCCCCTCCCATCAAATAAAACGGTGTTTCTCTCCCCAACTGATATCCCATTGTTTTTCACTTTTGAATGACCCCTTCCTGCGTTATGTCCCGCCCCCAATATTCAGTTTCAACAGGAAATACATCACATTAAGGAAGCAAGATGCTCCCAAAATGTAAACTCCTACTGGACTGTCCTGATGACACAAGCTGTCCTAATGTGGATGATATGAACAGTCTAATATCAAGCAACAGTTGTTTCCAAATGAGAATATATTGCAGTAGGATTCTGAAGTATTTTCCTATTATATCCCTAAAAGACCTGATGACTGGGGATATCCAACTCGCATTGGTTGGGAAGAGTAGCTTCAAACGCCTTGTCCACTCAGCCTCAGTTCAGGCCTCTCAGCATTGTAATGGGCCATGTGTGCAGTGAACAGTGACTGCAGCGATGGTACGATTTCACGAGGTGCCCCCACATATTTTCTTCTGTGGTCCATGCATATTTTCCGAGCTGCCGCCCTTGGCCTCAGGGATATCACATTGAACTCATCTGCTTAATTCTGAACAAAGGGCATGTCATAGCAAGGACTGGTTGGAATGCAGGGTTTTAATATGTGTATTTATTGAGAATGGAGGGCTGATATGTGTCCAAGTGTCTCCAACAGGATTTTTTTTTTATTGTGCAAGCTCCCTTTTATTAAAAATAGCTAGTTTCTCCATCGAATGTTGGGTCTGAGCTACAGTAACTGTTAAAAGAAAAAATAACATAATGGATGATTTCTCTTCAAAGGAGCTCTTATCGTCTCTTCCCGTTTCCCAGAGGCTGCCAGAAAGCTGCCTCTCTCTCTGGGTTTTTTTCTTCTTCCTGCTTCTGCTCATCCTTCTCTCCTGCCTGCTCTCTGGAGGGCCGCCTCAATCTAATACAACTGTGTCAGGAAGTGTGGGGATGCAAAGTGCTGATGAGCCAAAAGTAGCCCACCTCTGCAGTGTGCTGCTACGTCCCAACACGCGCCAGCCTGATTAGGGGAAGCACACCACAAAACCCATACTCACATCCCTGCACAACCATAGAAGCAGATGAAATCCTTTCTTCTTCTTTCTTTTTTTTATATGAAGAGTTCTATTCCAAAATATTATATATCCATTTTGTAAAAGAAAATATAGAATTACTTGGAGTTCATCATTTAATATGTCTAAAAGAGAAAGGATCAGACCTGTATAGGCCTTTTAATCATTTTGTCAACTACTAATTTACCCGTTATCCGTTAAAACGTACCGTTGTTTTAATTTTGTGCAATTTTGTACGAGAAGCTGGCATGTTCAAGTGGTGGTTACCTCATTTCAGAATGAAGCTCTTCTCTGAACCCTCATCCATTAGAAATATGCTTCAGTATTTCCTGTGGGATTCATATTATGATTTTATGACCAAAGAAATGTAATAAACCCTACATATTGTAGCATATTCCTGTAAACTAAGTTCAGTTATATTTTCACTACAATATTTTGCCTTGTTGCCTTGTTGCAACCACTCCGCAAACCCCTCAAAGGTATACTATTTCTTATGTTCTCAGTGCTATGTAAACCTTCTCTTGAAATGAAATCTACGTGAGGCGTTAAGCCAAAGCCACTGTTACTGTTACTGCTACTTAAATTGGATGTAAAAATGCAAAAAGCCAGTGTCAGTATTTTCTCCTGTTGGTAGGATCACAGTTAGCCTGGGATAATGACTATGGTTTTATAGTTGAAAATAAGTCGTGTGTACCTGAAATATATTGAAATAAAAATAAGCCATGTCTCTGTAATAAACACCACCAGGATTAATCAAAGTAAACAATTTACAGGAAAGACAAAGGAGACTTTCCCAGTCCCACTGACCTGATTTGACTGGAATCATGTATTGCCATGTGAATGGACATATTATTCCTTCCCTTTTTAAATAATAGAAATTGCCATGTTTAGTTGTTCTAATCTGAATATTTATCTAGTTTAATTGAATATGGTGCCATTTGCTTTCAGCTTTGTGAAAGTGGAAACCCTATAATTAAATTGTGTCCTTCTCAGTCTCTCAGCATTCTGGGAGCTGATAGCTGCATTTTTTATGACAGCTGATCATTGGCTCTGGTCTGAGGGCTCTTGTTTCTTGTCTGGCAAAAAAAAAAAAAAAGCTAAAATCCCCTCTTGCAATAGTATGCAACCTGCAGAACCGCATAAATATTATGTCTCCCTAGGAACACAATAGTCGTATTTATTCCTTTATTTTGGGACCGTTTTTTCCGTGTCAAACGCAGAGAGGAAGGTTTTTAGCTCTCGCAGCAGCAGATTACTACATGTCTAAGGGCTCTGGTGAATAGATTAAAGGCTGGTGAGCTGGATCTTTTGTTGAGCCACACTCACATAAACACACAGACACACACACATGCGGGCGCAAACCCC
>OMOT01053118.1:10611-26816 GCA_900312575.1 Acanthochaenus luetkenii
ACATGCGGGCGCAAACCCCACAAACACAAACCTATACCCTTCCAGCATGCATGGCTCCGAGGGTTGTGCCACTGGCCTGACAGATGGTACCAGGAGGCCTGGTGTTGCGTCCCTGTGACGGCTCACCCGGAGCCCCATCCACAGCGCTCAGCATCACCACAGTGCTCAGCTTGACACACTAGCAGGCAGCACGAGAGACGCACTACCAGCCTCCCGGCTCCCAGGAATAGATCACCTCTGCTGACGTGGCCACGGTCAGGTCGTCACAGCAGCGGTCAAAGGGCGTCAACGCGGGCAACTTTCACAAATGAAATCCATTTCAAATTGCTGCTTCATTTCTTAAACTGGGTTTCAGTAAGTCGTCCATCGGGAAACTGTCTTTGCAGTGCCGGCGTCTCTTCCTCATTATTTTCACTGGAAAAGATGAGCTGTTGCGTGTTGCAGGGCGAATTCAATTGGCTACAAGTCAAGCGTGTAATCTTTTCACAAACAAGACCCAGCCCGTTCAATGCACACCATGGGTTGTTTTCTGCTCGTCGGTAATGTGCTTTAGTTGCGAGAGGGTTAAAACGAGAGATTTTTCAACTTCACGCAAAAAGAGATTCGTAGAGGTTTTGTCTAGCCATGTGGAAAATGTACTTTGTGTTCCGCTCAATATGAGACCGATATAAACTTGGATGACAGGTGAAACGACTGCTGTCCATGAGGACTTCACCTCTAAGATGATAGGTATATAATACATACATGTTGAGCCGCTCGTGCAGCAGGAGTCACTTTCAGAGTGATCCAGAGCTTCTAAGCTCATTAAATGTTAATCATAAAATCTATTTTCAGATCACTTGGATCTGTCATGAGGATTTCAGGCCAGCTTAGAGGCCACTGCTTCCGAGTGCCGCGCACGGACTGAACCGCACGATACTTTGTTGTAAAGGTGATAAATTGTTGCGTTTTTTGTGTGTTTGGATGTTAGTTGTAATGTAGGTTGAATGAAGATGCCCACATTACAGTGACCCAACTCCGTGACAAAATCTCAACCACGCAAAGACTTGAAGGGCTTCTTCTATGAAAATATTGTTGCCTACAGTCCATTTTTCAATGGCACGGAGGCAGTAGTGAGGCAACGCGGTCTCACAGTGGCTCTTTGCAACACATCTACTTTGTCCTTTCCATAATTCATGATGTGTTTTCTCAGACAGTGAACCGCGAGGAGTCGTCCTGGTTGTGTTCTGCCACTCCAGGAACAGTCCTGTGGAATGAGAGACGCCACACGCTAGAACGCCTGTTTTCATCTGGATTTGGAGAAAAAACAGATGTCCAGTAGTATGTGGAGAGAGAGAGAGATGTTTTAATAGTCTGGACTGCTTTTTCCTGTGCTGGTTCTCTCTGGTCTCTGAGAAACACTTTTCCACCAAGGTTTCAGTTGAATTGTAATATACAGAATGCCGATTGATCCCCTTATAATTTACTTATTTATATTCTATACATATTATTTGCAAAACTCAGTACTGTTGGACAGGGGCAGAATTACACTTAAATAGTATCTATCATATCCCTCTTACTCCACCACTACCACCGCCATCATCATCATCATCTATCCACCTCCATTCAATATATTGAAACACACACACACACACACACTCGCACTCATCGGCCCTACCAAAACAGGATCGGTGAGTCACAGCGATGTCTGTGCCTTGATCAAAATGCAGGATGTACAACTGTTTTAGCAGAAGCAATGCAGGCATGAACGGAGTAGACGTGTAGTGAACTACAGGAATCACTCCAAACCGTCGGGCTATGAATCACCTTCATGTGACGTGTGCCAGCAGGTGGAAACGACTCCAATTTGTTCCCACAGTGAAATCTGCAATACACTGATACTCCTCTCCTGTGCTCAGGTTGGTGCGCAATCTGAGCCATTTTATTCCTTTGCTGGCACCACGTTAAATGATGACCAGATAATCAGTCATTTTTATGTGTATACAGTGCCACTGATCCGTGTGCCTGAGACTGGCACTGGATAGACCATTTATTTCTCCGTGAATTGTTGCTAATGACTCTTGTGTCATAAATCCATTATTTCGTTGATGTGACCATGATGTCCATGCCTGAAAACATAAATAATCATCATCATCATCATCATCATCATGGTGGTTGCTACAGTAACATGAGTATTTTGTTGTGGTTTTTATGCTTCGGCTTTATGGGGTGTTACTCACAGAGTTGTGAGTCACGGCTCTGTGCTTATTACCCTAGATTAAGACATGGGGATGGGACACAAGGAAGTCAGATATCTGCACCAGCATGTTAAGCGGAATCTCAACCACAGAGGAGAAACTCGGCTATCTAACGAGGCACAATGGAGGAAAATATAATTTATGCAAATGAAGGAAACAGACAAAGACCCTGTTCTTTTCTCTGTGGTCTGTCGACTGTATCAGATTCCTAACTATCTTCTCAGCCCATCCACTGCGCTCAAACTACATTTTATGAAACCCATTTTCCAATCGCTGTTCCAGTGTTTCGCCCTCACCACTGCATTGCCTAATGTATAAATATATTCATACAATTGATCTGTCAGCACTTAAAAGCTTGGTATGATATACTGTCACTGTGGAGTGTTGTCTTTGTCCTGAATGCGTCTCATGCGTGTTCTCGCTATCTTGTGTGACTGGGTGATTTATGATAGGACAATTCATTTAACTATATTTGTTGGACTCGACCTTATCACTGTGATACAATCAACACTTTATTCTACCAAATGAAAACAAAGTCTATTAATAAAAACAGTCCTCCTAAAATGCACTAGCTGGTCCAGGGTCTGCAGGCCTTGGAGCAAATTGTGAAATGTGATTAATGTACATGCTTTGTGCTGGGTGTGCAATTTAATGCAGCGATACTCAGAGCTATCATCATTTACATTGGCTCACAGCTTGAAAGACGGGTTTTGTGCAGTGATTATACATACGGGGTCTCGTTATCAAACATTTTTCTTTAGGCCACTCTTGAATTTCATTTCAAAATCCATGACCATTATTACCAGGTCTTTTGGGGGAAATGTACGCATGTGTGGGAATGATACATTTCTCAACCAGGTTATTGTGTTTTCACAGCTTCAAGGATCTTTGCGGAGGAAGATTGAGGGACACGCACCAGGACACACCCCAAAGCAGAATGGCCTCTCCTGCGGCCTCTCTGGATCAGACTTCAAGCGGGTCCGCGTGGACACCAGTGGTCTGGGACATGGGCCCTGTAATCACAACTTGACCCACGCTCAGTCTCTGCAAGGGTCCTCAGCCATAGGAATGCAGAGGAAGAATTACATGATGCCCCATGGAGTGGGCTCAGACATATTCAACATGACCCTGAAAGAGATGAAGAAGGAGCCAGTTGAGGTCCAGTCTTGTGGCCAGTCAAACACAGAGATGCTTTTTGACTTCAAAGATGAAGGTGGTGGTCAGATTGACCCAGAGCTCCAGGATCTGTTTGATGAACTGACAAAGACCGTACCCTCGCTGAACGACCTAGAGTTGGAGAAGATGCTGAAGCAGGACGACACGTTTGGTTTGGATCTAGGTCGGCCAAGCTCAGCGGGGGCAGCTGCCAGCTTGTGTTCCCCGATGGAGAAGACGATAAAGACAGAGTACTCCCCGGATTTCGGCCAAACGCATGGCGTCTCACCACAGCTCCGACCAGCCTCAGCGGGGCCCTCTTTTACCTTGACTAGCACCTCTCTGGCCACCTCCCCTACCACCGCAGCGCAGAAAGCTAACACTCAGGCAGGACACCCCAGAGCCATGCCCTGCTGGCCAGAAGTATCCCATGCAGAGCAGCTGAAGCAGATGGCGGCTAACCAGCAGCAGCCAGGCTCTCTGCTCCATCACCACCACCAGACTTCACCTGGTGGATTGACCAGCTGGGCTCCTGCCATGAGCACCCACTCCTCCACCAGCTCCTTCCCCCAGGACAAGGTCTCCGGCCCGGCCCCACTGAGCCAGCAGAGGATGGGCTCCCAGAGCAAAGGGATCAACAACTGCCTCTTCAAGTCAAATGGGCACAATGGCTCCAATCATTTGGACATAAAGGTCCTCAGCACCAAGCCCACATTACACTTCAGCCCCAAAGCACCCCAGTCTGTCAGTCAGCCGATGCCTATCATGGCAAGCTCACTGAACAAGACGTCAGGCAAGCCACAGCAACAGCCATCTTCAGCAGGCCTGAATCAGCCACATGCAGCCCTTCACTTCCAGAACCAACAGATCCCGGCGCCAGGGGTGCTTTGTCTGCAGCCCAAGCCTATTCCTCAGCATGGAGCAGGGCTCCCCTTCAAACTGGCACAGCAACGACAGGTAAGGGTTCAGTCCAAAATATGTAACTACAATCCTATGTGATTGTATTGCAAAATAGGCAACACAATGGCATTGCTTGGTATGTGTTTGGGTAGTGGGACCTTTGCAGCAATAGACAAAGACCTGACGAAGGCCAGCTTGGGGTTGTTTCGGTGAATAAACGTACCATGTGAACTATAGTGTGCGGGTTCTATGTCTTCTAACCTTTGCAGCAATAACCATAATCCATAGTGTCTCAGTAAACATACATGAAATGTACAATTTTGACTACTTACAGTATGTAGCCTATAGCGTTTGAGGCTGAGTGTACAATAGTTCTGTTACCTTACAAAATTACCCAAATATTTAGCTCCTTGTATTATTCCATTAATTTCCAGGACATGCTGAATGACTGGATAGTGTATTTTGTTACAGTATTTGATTGGAGCTTTTTGTCTATCTGAAATAATATAGCATAGGCTCTCCTTTTCTGCTGCTGGTGTAGTAATATAATACACAGCGTGATGAAACTCGTGCTTTAGTCTCCCGCTCATCAATCGCTTACCTCACTTTGCTCGCGGCAGTCAACCTGCTATCTGAAACTGGAACAGTGCAATGCTCTTTGTTTTGGGAGTTCACTGTCATTGTTCTAGTTGCTGTCGGTGCCTTCGCTGTTGCGACTCCCTTGAATATGTATTTCCCCTCAAAGTGTTTTTGACGATGACACAGATTGCCAGAGCGTGGTAGATTAACATACAGGACTTCTAATATTTCTGCTTGTCGTGGTGGCTCCCTGTCAGGGCACAGATATGCACAGCGGGATTTGCTAATTGGAGGTTGTTAGCTACAAGGGACAAGTGGTGGAAAATGACAGTAATCTGCTTAGCCTGGTGCCGGAGGTTGAATCGCTGATTTGTTATGATTGGGGAGATTTAGACCGTCCCCCCCTTTCATTTTTGCGCTAACTCTATCTCTAGCCGTCTTTGTGTGAAATGATAATGCGAGCCACACAAGAGAGCGCTCGTAACCTCTGCAGACCAAGGGAAGTGCCTGGATGATTGGGGGAGGGAGGTTGTGTTATACAGACATGGAATTAAACAAGGTAGGATGACAAATACTCACCACACATGGGTAAAACAGAACCAGTTTCACCACTACACCAGCTGGCCATCTACGCTCTAAATAGAGTAAGTGTTGCTGTGCACATTTATGGGTTGTACTAAAACCCTTTAAAATGTTCTCCTAATCAAAGGCTTTCCAGAAATGTATGAGGTAGAAACATAGAGCAGAATCTTAGTAAAAAAAAAGAAAGAAATAATAATATTTGAAATCAGCAAATAATCTCTTAACATCTTCCATGCCCCAAAAAGTCACCTTACCATGAGGTTAGGCCACTTGAGCCCATTTCAGAATGAGTCAAATGTTTCTTGTACACCCTAGATATTTGTTTAATTATTATTGTTGTTCTAAACTATAAAAAACTGATTTTACAGGCAATAAAACGGAAAAATGTCAATAGTGAGAGAAGGAAAATTGTAGTCTAAAACATGCGTGTCAAATTATGAAAAAGCCTTTTTATACAAATGGGTTTTGATAAATTAATTAAAAGCAGGGTATGCCAAAACCCAGGGGCCCTGACAGAGAAAGCCCAGTCACCTTTTGTCTTTAGCCCAGATTTAGGCACTGCCAAGGATCTAGGGCTGTGCTCGGGCTCAAAAGGGATTAAAAGGTTTGAGATTAAGCAGGCGACAAGGTATCAATAAAATCTTGAAATCAATTAAAAAACGGAATAATGTTGTCCCTTTCCTTAGTTCTGGTCAAAAGCCTTGCTGTAGCATTTTGCACAATATGGAGCCGTGCCACAGCTAACAGTAATCAAAACAAGAAGAAATAAAAGCGTGTACAACTCTCTCTGTGTCACTGTGAGACAGGAGCGATGTAATCTTGGCAATATCCCTTAGTTGCTGAAAACATGACTGAGCTAGTGTTTTGGAATGTTGCTCAAGGTTTAAACTTGGATCAAAGTTGACGCCTAAAAGTTTAGACACTACAGCCTTGACGTTGTTCGTTAAAGGACCAACAGACCACTGAATGTCTTGAAATGCATTCAGGGCCTTTAACAGGAACTTCAGTTTTGTCCGATTTTCATTTCAGAACGTTCTGAGACATCCAGTCCTGAGCATCAGCTTAACAGTGATGTCAAACAGCCAACCCATTCAGTCATTGGGCTAATGATGTGGCCAAGTGGTATCATATATAGTGAAAATAAATTTGGACCTAGAATTGAGCCTTGAGGTATGCCACATGGTCACCGATAGTGGAAACACAAAATGTTATATTTGATTTAAGATGAGAACCATTGATTGTTGTGGGTGTAATACTTCTTCTGGTCCACATTTTGCAACATGGTCTGGTGAAAATAGTTGGGACATTTTGTGTAATCCAACTTCAGACCCACTTTCACCCACTCCCTTTCAACATACAGAAGTGTACCTCAAATCTGAAATTGATTAAATTGCTGACATTTAAAAACAGCTACTGCTAAATTGTGTTGTGATCTATAAGGGAGGGAGCACCTAGACTTTAGAATGGCTAAAACTCCTTAGCACTGATGAATGAATGACGAGAGTAGCCACCCTATGTCTTTTAACGGCTAGCGTTTGAGTGCTTGCCTTCTGGAGTCAGCAGGGACGGGGTTAAATGTCTAGCTAATGTGGAGAGGACTGCTCACAGAGAAGAGAAAAGGAGTGGAGTCTCTTCTCACAGTGAATTGAATTAGTAATGCCATTGAAATAAAGGTCCTGAAACAGTGCCCCGATCCCCTGTGTAACACTAGCGACTAGCTGTGAACTTCCTCCCACTGGGTGAAGCTCAAGACGTTTTTTAAACAGGCAAAGATGTGAGCTGTGGTTCTTCTTTGAAGCTTCTTACAGTTTAATAATCGGTTGCTCTTTCAAGCATGTCAAATTTCAAATCCACCACTCCAACTCTTTAGCACTGGGGTTACACAGAAATACCTCGCACACTTACAGTATGAATACGTTCTCACGAAGCAGAGGGTAGAGGACACTTCTGCATTCTGAAATCAGGTAGAATTGCCGTGGTTGGCGGGCAATGCTATTTCAAGGAGAAGATCTAGTATTGCTAGTCACGTCACCAGTGGAGTTCTGTATTCAGACTGGGGGGAAAGGAAGGAGTATACCATTCTTACTGTTTTGTTCTGTTAATCCAGCGATCAAGATGATTAGGCTTCTACCAGATGATCAAGTAAAGTCAATCGAGTTTTTAGAGAGGTAAAAACTTTGTGGCTTTCAATCCCTTTATAGCTATAGGTGGGTTTGTTTTGTGCATTCAATTCAAACATAAGATACAGGTTTATTTGCAGTAATGACACACACAGAACACTAGGACTTGCAGTGTCCCTCAACTAGGGCTGATGCTCGTGTGGCACCACATCTCTTTGTGAGGGTATGGGCAGCCCGTGGGGGTTGAGCCTACCGGGTCACTCTGGCAGTGCTGTGAAGGGAGTACTTGTTTCCTGGGAAAGGGAGCTGAGGCCAAGTCCAGATGCCGAGGCCCTCCCCAGGGACAGCGTCCTGAGTCCAGACGGGAGGAAGTGCAGTGTGAGAGCCGGCAAAGGCTGGGCCTGGATCACTGTCAGCTGCCTGCACTGCCGCAGGATGGGAGACTAAATCACTCCGCTCCTTCTCTGAGGCCCAAGCCACATGTGGTATTCATTTACAACAAGCTTGTGAAGAACGAGAGGGGGAGAAAAACATGGAAAACAGCTTTATGACACGTCAGGATGACGGAGAGGATTACTCGGTTGTACACGCTAACATGCCGTTGGGGTTTTCTTACAACAAAGATGCACCTCTGTTGGGAAAATGTCTGTGATGGTCAGAATTTCTCACAGTCCTGATAACTGGATACAGTGAATCAAAGTCACTGCTTTCTATAGTAACTGGAGCAACCACCACCGTCTTGATGTTTTGGTCCCTGTGTAACCTCATTGCCATGCTTGGTTTGCTGTGCGGATTGAACTCGGGCAGGGACGGTGAACATTGGCTCACGTGAAATAGCTTCTGATGAGATTCAACTCTCCTCATTGTATAATCCTGTCAGATTACATCTCATTCAACACTGTCACTCTGTTACTAGGTAATTCCACGATAGTCCGTACAACTCTTATTATATTGTATAACTTGCTAGCATTATAGAGAAACTCAAAATATTACAATAAGTTAATAGGTTGGTCTTCTTTATGGCCTGCGGAATCCTTGTGGATCCTTTTCGTGAAGTTAACACACACACACCCCTCTCTCTCTTTCTGGTTAAACCCTTTAGAGCGTCATCCTCTGCAAAGAATCTGCCCTTTAAGTAATAGCTTTTTGCTAAATGTGCTGCTGGGAAACATTTTAAATCAACACAATGATTGACATTGTATACACACTGTGTGTTGACTTGGATTTGGTGCATATTCACCCCCCGGATGACAAATGCTTGTACTTAGTAGACACTTGGCATGATGGTTAGTGTCCTTTTGTCCACAGGAAAGACCGGTTTGACTTGGAACACTTTGACAGTTAGCACAGCCGCACGCACGAAGCACAAAGCTGAAACATGTACATTACTATGACAATATCACGTCTCAAACACCCTCGCCGGTGAAAACGTATATGCGAATGCATAAATGAAGGAGATAAGACGAGATATTCATTTCAAACAAAAATCTGGTTTGCACATCTCAATCTCATTTGAGTGGCTAAGTAACATTCAGATCCGTGTTATAGTGTCGGTAGCCAACTGGGTTTCTAGCGGATGAAATGCCTCCCTGCCAAACATACAGTACAGGGGAGCTTATTAAATGGAGGTAGTCATGGTGCTGGCGCTCAACTCCCCGTCGGCACACACTTCCTGCTGTCTCAGGGATTCTTTCCACTCTCTTTAGACACAATTATCAGGGGAAAGGCAGGCCTTGAGCCCCCCCTCCCTTTTTCATCTGCAGAGGGAGTAGCCTTGACCACATTCTGGAGGTTGAACAGCATCTTTGACACAGATGCATTATTTCTAGTAGAGCTTTGCCCTCTAGTGGCACATGACACTAATGTAAAACCACCACGTGTCTCTTCTAAGGTTATGCCTCCCGGTCCACGGCTGCCCGCTAATGGCAGCATGTCCGCCCAGTCACAGCCACGGCCCCCGGCACCCAACAGCCAGCAGAAGGGCACAGCCAAAGCTCAGGCCATGCAGAGGCAGCTTGCCCAGCACCAGCACGCCGTCAACGATTCAGTAAGCAACGTGTTGCCACTGTATCGCTTTTGTCTCACACCGTCATACGTTTTCAACTTTGCGAAGAATTGACGGAATGATTCAACGTTGTGGTCCTTTACTTCGTCTTTTCATTTCAGGACAAAGACAATACACAAGACCAGTTCAGTCGTCATCTCACCAGACCGCCGCCGGATTATAAGCAGTCAAGAAGTATGGTGGGAGTTCAACAAGGAAACCTCTTCACAGGTACTGTACATTTCTGATGGGATAGAAACACTTTACTGACAACACGGGTGGCCCTTATTGTAATCGGCTGTTTTGTTTTCTGTCTAGGTATAAATTCCTCCCCGTCTCTGAGTAACGGTCCTGAGAATGACCTACAGTCCATGTCTTGTCAACTCTCCAATGGTTCCAGTTCAAAAATGAGTCCTTCGTCGACGGACAGGCGATTCGGTATCGGGACTGATTGTCATCCGAGTTCCTGCATTGGCCAGTTCCAGCAACACAACAATCCAAACAGAATCGGAATAAATCAAACTAAATCTAGGTTCCCGGGGCCGAACACACAAGTACATTCTTATGGGATGAGTAATGTGGGCAATGTGCAGCATCCAAGAGCGACGGTTGACCTGCAGTCCGCAGGAGCACCGGGACAGGGTCTCGGAATCTTGATGACAAATGTCAACATGGGGTGGGCCTCAGGCAACAAGCAAATGGCAACTGGGCTCGGTATTAGGAGGCTACCCAACCCGCTACAGTCTCAGGGTGCACAGCTGGACATGCCAAGCCATCCCTACCAACACAGGCACATTGGCCCTCCCAACCAGGTAGCACCAGACATTGGGATGCTTCCGCTTAACCCTGCAATAAGGGGCGCAGTCCCCAGACCCAGCCAGCCAATGATGGCCTCTCCATCGACAGTGGGCAACTTAAATCAAGCCTCCCCTGAACAGCGGGTACCTGCGGGCAACTTTGCTGCTCCCAGCCCCAGTTCTAGCAGCTACCAGAGCAACCGGGCCAACCGCCTGACCTTTGACTTCCTCCCGGAGGGAGACAACACCGTTCCGGGGATCAACGCAGACTCTGACTTCATAGACTCTCTGCTCAAGTCTGGCTCTGGGAATGATGACTGGATGAAAGATATCAATTTGGATGAGATTCTGGGCGGACACTCTTGAATTGGGGTCGCAGGTTGCTAACGGTGAAAAACGGACTCACAGCTGAAATTGCAGAGGATACAGATATTTGGTGTGAGGGGTTACATTTGTAAATGATGTTCAAATTGAATTTTATAAACTCATATTATTTGTTATCCAACTATACTGTATTGTTTTGTGTATTTTCTGTGAAAACTTCTGTCCTTAGTATTCCGTTTGTTTTGTTCCAGGTATATTGACCAAGAAACTGCTTTTCTTTGCAGTGACACTTTTTTGTGGTCTGTTTGTCATGCTCATGTTGTAGTGCTGTAGGATACAATACCAGATTCACACTGTGAAAAGAAAACATTGCTGTATCGTTTCAAACGTCATCTTGGTGTTTCAAGTTAGGTTTCTAAATCTGCATCCACTATTTAGCATGATAAGGTATTTACCTTCAGATCTACGTTTTATCTACCATATAAACTATTATCTTGCCACGACCAATGTTTTCCTACTTATTCTTCAAGCTTTTCATCTGTGGTGGTTTTTGATGCAATTTAAATAGTGTAACCATTTAATTTGTTCATGTAATATTTAATAATTATTGGGATAGTAATGAGACATTATAATTCATGTACTTAATAAAAATCGATTTGAACAAAGTATTGTCTTTGTTTGTTTTCCTAGCTTGACTATAATGGCTGCATTGGTTTGCAATGTAAAACAAAGACGGCAATAATTGATAAAAGAGCCTTTTCTTTCTCGGATCTGTTTATCTGTGCCTGAAATCAGCTCGGAAATCCTTCCAACAGGCCCATGTGACCAAGGGAGCTGAGGGTTGGTAATCATAACTACAGAGTTCTGCACGGGGTTTCCTCTAGACGAGAGGAAGGTACCCACATATTGTTTATAGGTCCAGGTGCGTCTAGTTTACATTTACATACGATGCACCAACGGTTTTCTTGATGTCCTCCTAAAGGACCAAAGCAGTCCGCCCTTATAGCGAAGAAAGGAGGGCGATACAGGCAACAGCGAGCATGTGGTAAGTCAAGCCATTAACGGAACGCTGGACTATGCGCTCCATTTCTTTACTGTACAACTCTGATGGTGCTTCACTGCCCGACTTCCCCTCCAGTACTGATGTCACACCTCAATGAAGACACGATCGCGTCCTGGATGGAGGATGCGGTTGTCCACGTCCTTGACAAGGAGCGAGACAGTGTGACAATGGCCCAGCACAACAGGATGTATGTGTATATGGACGGGAACGTTCAAGCCTGGGCAGAAAACCTCCCAGAGGGAGACTGGTACCAGGGAACTGAGCGGACTGCTGGGAAGGACAGCGGTGCCAGCTGTTAGGGCCTTGAACCTCTCAGGGAAACTCCTCTTGACTTAACACTAAGTATTTCTCAGCCCCCCTCGCAAGTGGGGTACAGGGAGTCGGGGTTAACTGCCACAAGCCCTCTTAAGCTGCTGTACCCCGAGGTATCTGGCAGACTTGATGTGATGGGAGCAGGTAAGGACACAGAAGTCAGCCAGTGGAGGGCACCACATACAGGTGTGCCCCGTTCAGGAATCGCATGAATTTAAACATTTAAGAATGACCCGACTATGGATCAATTAAATCTATAGGCCACAGTGTTGCACACGTATGAAGATCCTGACTAACATACTCAGAACATTTTTGAAAACAGACAAAATACATAAAAATCATATATTGACCACACAAGAAAAGTATTACCACAAAGTATATACTTTATTTCAGGCCAATTTCAAAGTATCATATGAAGAGAGATATAATGTAACAGAATTTATTGTTTCTAAAACACATGCACATATATCTATCAAAAAATGAACAGATCATTATTGAATATAAATTCATTTCATGTGCATTTAGAGAAATCTAAATACAAAATCCTTTAACTTGTGTGATTAGTGACTACTGCTACAATGACAAGTCAACAGCTAATATGCTCCGACAATAACACACTAAGCATAAAATCATGTTTCTGTGACAAAATGCATTATTTAGTCAAAATTCTGTAGCCGTGCAATACAAGCACTGTAGTGTACCACTGTCTTTAAAGTCATTTCAGTTGCACTGTTCTCACCAACACTGTTTATCCATCTTATATCCACCATCAATACATGATTTAATGAGCAATACAATCTAAACTAATGGAAGTGTCGGAAACAAAATCTGTTCTCACAACAACAACGTTTTTGTTCACTTTTCTCTGATCCAAGCAACGTTGTTCCGTCAAGTTAATACTACCAATTTTACGTATTGGCTGGCAATATAATCAATGTGACATACTGTAAGGCTTCCTCAACCAAGGACATGCATGGTAGGCTGATTATTCAGATTACTGCAGCAATGCAAAAGCGGAGTCACGGTGTAAACATATAATCATCAAACTAATCCGATCACGAGGAAGAATTGTCAACGTATCGTCTTCACCGTTGCTGTAGCAGTTCCTTGCTCTGTGAGAATGTAAACAACATGTGAGTGCTACTGCAGAATCACTTGCTTCTCGCTTCTAAAACATCGTCCTTAAACCTCAGGGTTAGTCACTCAACACCACCATCTCGTCTAAAAATGGAACCTCTCAGCTATATCTACTCAAGACACCTCCGTCAACACACAAAACCTACGTCATTTTCTCATTAGCTTATACATTTTTTGTTCAAAACAAGAGGTCGATTACAAGTCATACTGTTTCTGGGCTCGTACAAAAGGGAAGCGGAGATGTTAGAATCATCCCAAAAACATCTTTGGAATCCGTCGCAACAATTCCTGACTGAAATAATAACTGATTGTGTCTCTGTGTTTCCACGCGAAGTTATACGATCCGTGTAGCTCACCGCCATCAGTCAAACCCCTGGCCTTCTACACTGCTCCCCTCTTAAACCTGCTTAAACACGTCCAAGCTGTGAGCGTCCCTCCTTTCCAACAGGGTGGCGTCGGGCCTCGAGGGCACAAGCTCACCTCTTACGAAGACAATTCCAAACATTGTAACTCTCTTTTATACTGTAGCGTTGTCGTGAGGTTTAACTGATTCATAGAGCCATTGGTTCCGTTTAGCCGAGAGATTTACCTTTTTGGTTCATGTTTAGGAATATCTTAACATTGAGGAGAAACAATAAAAGCTGCATGTGATCAAGACATACGATAACGCTAATACGTATATAGGTAATAAGAGACATGGATAGAATCAGCTGGTTAAAGAGCCAACACTGAATCAATGTGCGTCTTGGAAGACTTCATCTTGGTGAATGAATATTATCGGCAGAAGTGATTTACTGAAAGTTGACCCCGTTAAAAAGTAGTAATCGATGAAAGAAATTAAAAACAAAAGCAAAATGCCATTTGAGCTACGCTATAATACATATGTAATAACCTAAAAGAAAAGATGACTAAAAAGATAAAACCGAGAATGAATCATGAATTAGGCTTGGATAAGACTGAGATACAAAGAAGCTAGGGTTACAAAAAAAAAAAAAACACCCTACATCCCCTTATAATATGTTTATAAAACAGAAACACAGTTTTGATTATTGAACATTAGCGTACATAGAGGAGAATGTGGTTGATGTTCATGAATACAGCCTCTTAGATATTGCTTATTGCTGCAATACAGAAACTTCATTGTTTGCTTTGCTCGTCTCTCAAAAAACACAACTGAAGGCACTTGATTTGACAAAGGTTTAACTTAGACTTGCTGGCACAGCCAAGCAGCAATGTAGTAGGTCCCCAGGCTCCACCCCCCCACCACAGCCAACGTGTCCAGACTGGGCCTCGCACCACCTTTACTCCAAATCAGTATTGTTCTTTTTGCTTCAGATACATCATTTTTGGTTTCTCAGGCTCATTTGAAAATAAAATAAAAAGAGTTAAAACGTCTTTAAAAAGGCCAAATACAATGCTATTTGAGCTAGAAGCAATAGTCCCACAGATAAGTAGTGCTGCTTCACGCTAGATTGCAAGAAACGAGGCTCCAGAGACTCCGGGCAATTATGGATGATGGTAGTCCTTTCGAAAGCGTCCATGCACCCGCCCAGCTCAGCTATGAGGGGAGACCAGGGGAAGGAGCGACCCCTGCCCCCGGGTAAAGATGCCCTTGATTCACTGACAGACCTGTAAAAGATTTGGGGACCCTTGAGTAATTGTCTGTTCATGGGCCAGCCTTGAAGACGCAGACAAAATGAAGAGATCAAACGACCAGGGAAAGAACAGAACAACACTGCCTCAAAAGAGGTCGGCCTTATATGCCGAGACAGAGATAGATGTCCGGAGAGGCTTGCTGAAATGTCTCGTAAAGGCGTCGACGCGTCCTTCACAGATTAGAGGCAGGCAGCAGTTCGGAGTATAGGGTGAGGAGGAAGGCGCGCCCTGCTCGGTCCTTCTATAACCATGTGAGGAAGCTCTCCTTGTCGATCTTGGTAGCGGCCAGCACAGACTCCATGTCGTTGAGGATGTCGGAGCTCAGCGCCTCCTGGAGACTGGGCATCAACTCTTCGCCCTCCACCGACATGCTCTCGCTTTCCAGGGTGCCCAGGTCCACGTCGGTTCCCGGGATGGCATCCAGGTAGTCAGGGAAACGACTGGGCTGCGTTGCCATAGAGGCTGGAAGCGAGTCCCCTGATAAACAGTAAGAAATACAGTATGTTAGAATAATTTGCCTGTCAGGTGACCCAATCAGCTTAATACAGAATAGCAATGATAATCATTATAGTGCTATTACTGATAATAACAACAATACTGGTACCAACACTTAAACTAGTAATCTGCAACATCTACATATAAATACATTTACGTTATGCTACTCTGTATTGCCGATTGATGTAACACAACAGTGATTCAGCCTGTACGCATTTCACAGAAGCTTTTACATTTGCCGTTCTAGACGCCCGGTGTTGGTTTGGTCTTCTCTTGGTTCAAAATCCTGTGACGCACAGGAAGTGATGCGTTTTACATTTCCGTTTGTTTGTTTGCGATCGCTGGGACGTGCAGCGGAGAAACACCACAGCAGGTGAGCGCGTATCACCGAAGGTGACGCCGCCATTAATAAAACCAGGACTACATCACTACTTCAACAAAGAGCCGTACATGACTCTCATCTGAACGCCACCACTGCCTACAAGTAGCGTTTAGGGACTTCAAAAAGGGAAAGTAGTCTCCCAAGAGCATCACACATCGCCTGTCCACTTTGTTTCCAGACTCACCTGTGTCCATCTCATCCACACTGTTGAGAAAGTCATCTGGAGTGCGAGGGACACTGTAGCTACTCATACTTAAGCCGCTGTCTGTACTCTCGTCCCTAGAGTGGTAGGTCCCGCTGAAAACACACACACACACACACAGGGTTAAAAACTCTAACTCTGCCCAATGATCAGCATACATCGTGACTTTCATAAAACCTTAAGAAAGTGAAATGCACTTTGTCCCAGCAGAGCTTTGGAG